>JAAQPG010000339.1:0-23415 GCA_013186905.1 Fusarium udum | reverse complement strand
TATACTTTTAATAATTAATTTCCAACCTTGGGGAGCAAAGCCTCTTGTGTCATTATAGTGAGTTGATTACCGGCCTTATTGACAATTGATACACGATTGAAAACTCGTCTCATCTACCGCCATGCCATCACGTTCGACAGCCATTGTCTCACACGGAGAGATTGATGTAAATGCTCTTGAAACATATGGCAAGACTGGACATGTGTTGCTTCGAATCGGGTATGTCAGACTCTAGTTAGACGGCCCTTTCTTTCTCTGCCCTTTCTTTCTCTGCCCTTTGTTTATCTATCTATCTATCTGAGCCTTCGTCTGATAAGCCACTGACAATAACCATCCCTCTAGAAACGGCGGTGCGGGTGCCACTGGCTTGGTCAAAGAACTTGCCCAAGACTACTTGGAGTCTCGATGCGACGATGGTTTGATTGAGTGGGTGTGTAACCACTCCCGCAACACACAACTACCGCTATAACTCATGAAATTCGGTAGCGCCTGTGGGTACAGGCTAGCCTAATTCTAGCTGCCTGATTGGTCTTACTGTAAATAAAGATCTGATGGCTTGCTAAATATTATCGTTAGTCAAATGAGTGCAGCAGCTTGGGCTAGCGTTGACCCACCGGCGCTACCGAATTTCATGAGTTATAGCGGTAGCATTACTGAAAGGGTTCATTGACTTTGCCTTGACTTATGAACGCGACCAGGAAGTTTTAGCTCAGGCTGAGGGATGGTCATACACGGGCTGGATGCGTATTCCACGACCACTTTTGCCTAGCAGGGCCCCTTTCAGATCCTGCGGGACTGGCATCCGCAGACTCATTAGCTGATGCCTTTGAGAAGATCGCTGCCTCGGGAAGCCTGTTCCACAGCCGCAACGACCATTCCGCAACGATGTGGAAAGAACGCGAGATTTGGTCTTTGACTGGCCGAGAGCCATGGGTAGACCAAGCGTCAACATCGTCCTGGTACAAGACCGGCTTGCTATCGCCACCAGAGGCTCTCAAAGGTGCTGATGCCGCTGGTGCCTACTTCCTGACCGATCGGTCAATAGTTTTGCGACAAACTGGACTTAGCATAATTTCCAACTCTACCATCTTCTTCGAGCCAACTCAGCCAAGGGATATTTTGATGAACAGTTGCTACGCTTCATTTTCACCAGATATGGCAGAGGCGGATACCTCCGCGGCGCATCACGTACGCGGGTTCTTCTTGTACCTTGTGTCGCCCCGAGGCCAGGCAGTGATTCGTGACTATGGTATTGCACAAACAGGATTGCCGCTGTTCGCTCCTGTCGAAGATGGTGTCGCATTGACGCGTTTGCGCGGAGGACGTCCAATTGGCGGCAAGTGGGTAAAGGACAGCGAGTTAACAAAAGCGAGGTTGTAAAGGTAGACGGTTCATATTACTAGAGGTGTCTATAAGTTGGGTTTCCCAATAACGTCCTACTTCCCTTCGCCTTTATAGTGACAACTTCGCCGGGGATGAGATCTACACAGTTGTCCTCCAACGAAACACCAGATACCTCTTGAAAGACCAAGCCTTTGGTGGGCTTGCTGGCTGTGAGCTGATAACCATCTGGCCCGACCTGAACCTCAACACCTCTATCAGAGAAGTCAAGATACTTGAGAGGTTGAGGCCAATCGACGTCTCGGGAGACACAAGTGTCACCCTGGATAACACTGACGGATATGACATGCGGCTCATCCTTTGTGTTGTCAATCTGTCCAGTGAGGATATCAGTCGTACCATTTGGAACCAGAACCGCGTTGGCCTTCACGATTTTTTCCCTAATATCCCTGCCAGTACTGATTGAAATGAAGCGAATTTCAACAGTGACAGTTACCTCCTGCTGCTTACTACTCGCAACCCAAACCTCAAATGAAGAAGTCTTTGCTGGCCTGGCATGAACGACACTCCAGTCGTGGTGTTGTCGTTGGACCCCGGCAGCGATGGGTTTAAGGGCTCGACGAATAGAATAATAAGCTGGCTTTTTGGTGAGGAAGTAGTCGACGACGGACCATGAGATGGCGGGCCAGCAGTCGTTCATCTGCCAGACCAGAACGCCGCCGCATCGGCGATCATCACCCCATTGGCGACGCCAACTGCGGTAGGCAAAAGTCATGGCTTCGCTCTGGCAAAGCTGCGTCAAATATATGTGAGACTTTTGTGGGGTTAGCAATAGAGTTCTGCTTCTAAAGAGAGGGAGACTTTACCTCTAGATCTGGAAGAGGTCGAAAGTTTTCCACCACGTAAGTAGCAATTCGTCGTTCGTGGCCATCTGCCTTGTTGTGGAAATCCATCATCTGAGACTGCGGAAAGCGGTCGCTTTCTTTGGTAATGCAGTGCTCAATCGTCGACAAGGCTGGGAAGGCTTCCATGCCGAACTCACTGTTGAACCTTCCACCCAGCCTGTCAAAGACCTGGTATTTCTCCTGTGTGCCATGCCAAACTGTGGAGATGTCAGTATGTAAGCATCCGGAAGACTTAGCAGTCACATACCGTTCCACTGATGGAGATCCCCAGTAGTTTTGTCAGTCGTGTCTTTACCTCCGGAAAAAGGTGAGCCAGGCCAGTATGTCGTCCCTGGAGATACCTCACTGACCACCTCTGGTAAAAGATACTCGTAGTAGTACCGAGCAGGAAAAGAAGACTTGAGCCAAGAAGAAGGATCCTTGTCGTCTGGATTGTACTCGAGACCTGCTTGCTCTTGGACCTGGTAGTCCTCATTGTTTCCGGCGTATATCACCACAGAAGGGTGATGATGCAGTCGGCTAACATTCTGCACTGCCTCCTCCCGGATCGATCTGATGAGTTCTGGCCCTACAGGATAGTTTCCGCAGCCAAACATGAAATCCTGCCAAACAAGAATGCCCATCTCATCGCAGCAGTCATAGAATGCATCGTCTTCGTAGATGCCACCGCCCCAAACTCTGAATGTAATTGTGTCAGTGATTCTGTACCAAGAGCAAAGGCTCATCGATGACCTCTTACCTCGTCATGATCTGGTTGCCTTCTATCATGAGCTTCAACCAGTCCCGGTACTTGGCAGTGGTGATTCGAGGTAGAAAGTTGTCAGCAGGAATCCAGCAAGAGCCACCACAGAAAACGTCCATATTGTTGATTCTGAAAAAGAAGGATTTTCCATGAGAGTCTCCATTTTGAACAAGTTCGCTTCTCCGGAAGCCAGTCTTCTTGGTCTTTGCATCAAGCTTCTGACTGTCTTTGACAATACTGACACTCACGGTGTACTGAGACTGATGGCCGTATCCAGCGGGATACCACAGCTTCGGTTGATCTAATCGGTGGCTGTTAACATTTGGACCCTGGAAAAAGGTGCGAGGCTTGTACCTATAGTAAAAGGGATAACCAGACGGCCGCTGGAAGACTTTGCTGCTGCTGTATCGTAAACGACACTGTCTTGGAAGAGGATAGAGACATTGGCCGTGTCATACGGTCCCTCAACATCGACTTCAACCGTGCCCTGAACCTTTTCGAGGTCTGGAGAAACACTGTAGTTGAGGAGGAAGTCATTTATGTGGGCAGATGACACTTCAAGCCAGACTGGTTTCCATGGACCGGCTGTGTTAAGCACTGGACCCCAATCCCAACCCTGTGTATTTGTTAGCAAAATATCTTTTGCTCTCTAGTCATTGCAAATACCCAGTGATATTGAGCTTTTCTCACAACCAAGCGTCCAGCCTCTCCGTTGAAGAGCTCCCATCGGTGGTCAGGATATTGCTTTGTAATCTCCCTGGCCTTGAGTAGTGCGCTGTCAAAGTCGATGCTCAACACATTGGTCCCATCGTTGGAAAGCTTGCTAGTGATATCCACACGATGGCTGAGGAACATATTGTCGCTCTCGAGTATGACGACATCGTTGAGCCTGACTTGAGCAAAGGTATCAAGACCCTCAAAGATAAGATACACCGATCTACCGTTGGCAGACGGCGAGTCAAAAGTAGTGCGGTAAGTCCAAGCTGTCTCTCCAACCCACTCAACTTCAAGCTCATTCATATCGAGAAATGGGTCAGGGATGCTAGATAGGTCATCGATCAGCACCTGGGAAAGTGAAGAACTTTGTATACTGACATTCCATTTTCAATCAAGTCAATGTGGGCAACTGTTGGCACTCTGGCTACGGGTTTCCAAGCATCATGGCCATCTGTTGCTTTCTTGAATGACCATCCCTTTTCAAGCAGAGTTCTTTGTGCGATTGGAGGCATCATGATCAGGGCAGTAAAAATTTGGCTAGATTCGTTTGTCGATGGAGGGCCAGCGCTTAAGATGGATAAATGACCTCTAGTATTCGAATCGTGACAATGAAGCTGGACGCCGGGAACAATGATGCCTTTTAATGACTTTACTTATGAGCTGCTTATGATACATTGCGTTTTTAGCTTTAGTCATGGATATGATCGTATCTGGACCGGTGCTACCAATCTCCGTGCTAGTTTCCGGATTTCGATACGGGTACGTAGGCATTCAGAAGCCGCGGAACGAGCTCTTCCGTCGCCGTTTCAGGCCTTAGTCCAGTCTACCCACGCCATACCCCACACAACAACTACACCAACAGTTAGCCAATCCAATCTCAGAGTTCCAAAAAAGGCTAAGATTATTGCCCCACAAACCATTCCTCTCCGCTCTTCCAATATCTGGCTCTATGCTCATGGCTTGGCCTTTATGATCTGATACAATATGAATATTACTTACCCACCTCTCCTAGGGAATTCTTTCCGGATCTTGAACGTCACCCTAGACAGAGAGAATTCTGAGCCCATCTGCAACTTCAGGGTCGTGCCTCTAGAAAACCCTCCAGAATACACCGCTATTTCATATTGCTGGGACAATTCACCAGATATAGCGAGGATTAAGTTCCAAAATGGCGACTCCCTCCCTCTTAGCCAGACACTGCTTGCTCTTTTTAAGTCTTTGAAGAAGAAATCTCCACACTTCACTGTATGGATCGATGCTATTTGCATCAACCAGGCAGACACAATAGAGAAGGAATTCCAAGTTCCCCTCATGGGAAAAATTTACTCTCGCTCTACGGAAGTCTTGGTATGGCTTGGTGAAAGTGATAATGTCACTAAGAATGCGTTCCGCTTTATGAAACGAGAAGAAAAGGACCCTGAGACTAGACCAGAGCCTTTGGTCAGATCAAGCTCTTTCTATAATAAAATTCGGAGTTTATACGGCAAGGTCTTGGGGCCCTATCGACAGGAAAGCGACCAGTCTGGCCTAAAGAATATGCTTCTACTCCTCCAACGCCCGTGGTTTCAAAGGGTTTGGGTTATTCAGGAAGTTGCTTCCGGGAGGAGTGTCCAGGTGGTTTGTGGTGATGATAGCGTAGATCTTGGCCGCTTTTCATGGTATTGCAGACAGCCGACCAGTACCAAAAGCGAATTACAGAATCACTGAAGAGCAAGTCTTTGTGGAAACAGCTGAAGCACTCCTTTGTCATGGAGACTCCCTTGGTATTCTAACCCTTTCTTGGATGGGATACATGCGGCAGCACTCTAGCATACCGACTTGGGCCCCTGATCTTCGATACCATGCCTACGATGAGCCACTTGTTCTTTGTAATTGTGCAGGCTGGGATGCAGGCGGACGCTTGAATGCATCACCAAAAATTGATACTGAATCATCACGTCGGCTTCGACTTCAGGTCAAGCTGATCTACATAATAGACGTTGTCTGCCCTGAGTTCGCTCCTTGCATTGTAAAGCAGCAGCGAGCAGCAGTCAACTCTGTGTTGGCCCTCAGATCACGATTAGCGGGCGACCTTTCCATGGAAGCGTGGATGAACAAATTAGCTGAGTCTCTGATCATGGGTCTCGATCTCGACGACAACCCACTGAGAGTTGGTATGCCAGGATGGGATCAACACCGTCGGCATTTTGATGGCTGGCTCCAGTGGATACAGTCAAGCCCGCGACAAAAGGACCTTTACAAAATCGAGTCTAATGTCTACCATCGCATAATCAGGCCCCGTGTAGACACAATGAAGGCATTCGCAACCAGCCGAGGTTTCTTTGGCATTGGACCAGAACCAACCATGGAAGGAGATGTTGTGTTTATAGTTCCGGGCTGTCGAATACCTCTTCTATTGCGGCCTGACCAATTAGCAGCAGATGATGAGATCTCGCCTCCTTTAGTGCAGACATGGACTCTTGTTAGCTGGTGTTATATCGATGGTTTAATGTTCGGAGAGGCTATGAACCTAGATAAACCTGTTGAAGAAGTATTACTGCGGTAAATATATATATGTGCAACATGAAGACATTAAAGATAAGGTTTATAAGTTCTCGAACAGAGCTATAAGTAATATAAAAGAAGTTCTATTTATACGTCTTGTGCTACGTTCTCTTTCGCGATAGATCTGCTGTCTACTGGTCTTCATGCAACTCAGCCATTTCAATCTTCAGTCTACAGGCAGGAAGCGCTGTCCTTTCCTAAATTCTTGGCGCAGCCCTTGAGATGGCTGGTTACATCGAAACGATCGAACGGGCCATTATCACACTACTCTATTATTGCCAGTAATTCCTTAGGGGCCATTCTCGGCGCTTAGCTCATTAACAGATCGGTTGTTGTCCTCTTCTCTTATTCTCCTTCTCTGCATGTACCATTGTCTGGTTGGTCATGACCGTCGCCTTGTCCGAATTCGTCAAATCATATGTCGGTACTAACGGGCATAGAAAGGCAGTCTACTTCAATAGAACAGGGTATTGTAGGCCCCTCCGATTTTCTGAATGTCACCTCGCCTTCCACATCTGGTAATTTTAAGAGTTCAAGGTTGCTGTATGTTAGCTAACTAGTGAGACTGTATGGTATGCTGGCATTGCTTCACTATACAGACGGAAAGCACAACATTTATGTGTCATTATAAACTTTTGTTAAATCCTTCATATTATGTCAGTTAGCAATAAATCCTTAAATAATATAAAGATTAGTATTCAATATCTTAACAAAGGCTTTAAAACATAACCATTTCTGCCCATATCCCTGGCCTCTAACACCACTCTGCTAGATTTCACAATATCTAATAAGTGCATTATACTATTCATCATGGAGACCACTTTTATCTTCAGCATAATCGCCCTCACTCTCCAGTCTCAAGCCTGTGTAACTTTTGCGATAAAAGAAGATATCAAAGCACAAAAATACACCTAGGCTGTTCGGAAAAATGGCCAAAAGCAATGCCAGTTCAATGACCAAGAAAATAGACCAAATAGCCTTTCTGGGAACGTGGACAACGAGCATGTTTGCACGTAGGATATAACTGTGCTAGAAAGCCCTGTAGTCTTCTATAAATATATATTGGCTAAGTGAAAGGAGAGGAAGCATCAATCACTTTTAAGAGCTTGATACATAATCTGACCAAGAAAACAGATTGTCAAGCAGAATGGATTGCATATACAACTTACTGCTCTCGGGTAAGTAGAGAGCCCTTGATGCAGATCCATGTCGTAACCGAGGCTAAAAGCAACTGTCTAGTCCCAATCCAGCCACGGATACTGTCATGCCGTTCCTGTTCTGGCTAGCAGCTGCCCCCATTAAGCTCCGTCGACGTTGGAGTGCAGTTATTTCCCCAGATTTTCAGAATCACCCCAGGTACGGAGCACAATACGCCGCACTCCGCATTTGTACCACGTGTATGTGATGAGATTGAACCATGCTCGTAAGACATGAAATTTTGCCACTCCGCGACTCATATTTGCCATCTCCTCACGTCTAGGTTGGTAGCTTTACCTTCACTTTTGCTCCATCGAAGCTCTGTAAGCAAAAAGGCCGGCGTTGCCCCGCATCTGAGCTCAACATGTTCTCTACCTGTAGGTTTGGATGTCTTTGATCATGATACTCGAACTGACTATTGTGTTTCACAAGTCCAGGGATTTGCTGAACCCTCGAGCTCGGGGACACTCAAAGAGTCAAAGCCTACGCGAGGTCTGCATGCATGCGGTAACTGCAAGCGGCGAAAGATACGCTGCGACGGCCGAAAACCTTGTAACCAGTGCGAGTCGAGGGATTTACAGGCAAGATGCGTCTACACCCAACCGATCCAACGTGTCGTGCCTTCAAAGAGGTCCGTCCTCAACTCAATTGACAAAAGTCATGCTGTCCATGGTACAGCTCTAACAGTCGTGACAGAACACTAGAAAGCTTGTCCAAAAGCCTCAAAGAACGCGACTCCATTCTAAACCGCCTTTTCCCGAATCACAAGATTTCGGACTTGACCTCGCTATCAGACCAGGAGCTTCGTGAAGCCGTGTTACGTGGACATTCGACTGATAAAGTCTTGCCGTCTCCTTCGGACAGTACCCCTCAACAGTCCGTTACTCACGACTCACAATGGGACGAGGAGCGACGTGAGCGAGACCCCTTGCCTGCTGAGGCTGATGATGTCAACGCATTGTCTCTGCCGTTTGACCGACAGGCGTCGTATCTCGGCATTTCTTCTATCAGAGCAGCGCTTGCAGCTATGCTTCAGGTTCGACCTCAATTACGTGGCTTGCTAGCCTCACGCCAGACAAACATCAACATCAACAGCACCAGCGCTAGATATGAGGAGGTTCGACATTGCTATCATCCCTCCAGGCCCTTGCCAGAATATCCCCGCATCAAATGGAGCAGCAAAGGACAGGCACTAGTTGACGCATACTTCCAACGGATCCATATCTTTACCCCAATGCTCGACGAAACCTCGTTTAGAACGAATTACCTTGGTAGTCAACGCCAGGACTCGCCTTGGCTTGCTCTCTTGAATATGGTCTTGGCCATGGGCAGTATCGTATCTAGCAAGTCTGGTGATCGGGATCACTGCAAGTACTACACCGAAGCAATGAGACATCTAGACCTCAGCGCTTTTGGCAGCAGTCGCATTGAAACGTTACAGGCCCTTGCGCTTGTCGGAGGCTACTATCTTCACTATATAAACCGACCCAATAGAGGCAATGCAATTCTCGGTGCGGCCTTTCGGATGGCGAGTGCACTTGGTTTTCATCGAGAGCCTTCACAACAGGACGGAGACGGCGATCAGTTTGAAGCAGCAGAAGTGAGGCGGCGTACTTGGTGGTCTCTTGCTTGTCTGGACACTTGGACAACTACGACTCTGGGTCGGCCCTCTTTTGGCCGTTTCTCTCCTTCCATCGATATTCAACTGCCCAACCTTTATCTCGACGGAGAAGAAGACCTTCGGCAAGACATGGGAATGACAACACTTGTTGAGAACATTCGCTTTTGCCGGATTGCAACTGAGATACAGGATAGCTTGGCTGTTACTTCTGTTCTCAATGCGGAAGACCGCAATCGCTTCGATGAGGCGTTGATCAATTGGCATAGTCACCTACCTTCTATCCTTTCCGATGACAGAGACGTTGATGAGCCGGTTCGTCTTGCTCGATGCATTATGAGATGGCGATACTGGAACTTGCGCATGCTTCTATATCGTCCAACACTCTTGGACGCTGCAACTGACCAACGAACGGAGGCGGAAGTCGACCACGGCGCCATCGAGAAGTGCCAAGAGCTTTCAAAGACAGCCATTGAAGATATATCCAAGACGTGGCTGAGCCATCAGATGTCGGGATGGAACGCAGTGTGGTTCCTTTACCAGGCCGCCATGATACCTCTACTTAGCATGCTGTGGAAACCTCAGAGCGCTGCTGTTCCTGACTGGCGAAGTCAGGTACAGACAGCCTTGAGGCTCATTGAGGAGATGCAGGATTGGTCATTGACGGCGCGTTGTAGCAAGGGAGTTGTGAGCCAAATCTTTGAAACAAGTTGCGATTTGATGCGCCAGGGAGAACAGTCTTGCATTGAACCAGACATGAACGACAGTGAGTGCTTAGATCAGGACTCATGTTTGTGGGGAGATGGATTGGAGGTGGATGATGTGTTGAACATGCTCTGTCAAGATTGGTCATGGGATACAAACTGCACGTGGATTGAAGATGGGTTTGTTGATGCATGACGTTACTAGTTACTAGAACTAAAATGAATGCATATTATGATTATAGTATGACATAAAGCAGTTAAATGTTTACACTGCTTTAAACTACTGTATAGAGTATATACAAAACTCTAGCTAGTCTGAGTATCACTATGGAAAACTTGCAGCATACCCTTCGCAGCATGCTCTCCAAGGACATCCAGTGTCCCCATTCCCATCATCTCAAGCACACTAATATCAAACTGGAAAACAGTCTTCCACCATTGTCGGACTTCGATCGCCACCAATGAATCCATTCCCAGATCAGAGAGGGAACAAGAAGTTTCAAGATCCTCCACAGGCTTAAGCAAGAAGCTAAAAACCTTCTTACCAATCTCCACAGCCAGGAAGTGTGCAGTGTCTGCCTGACGCAGAACAGACGAGTCTTTCTTGGCCTTGGTGATGAAAGACTTGAGCTCGTCATTCGTAGCTGTACTAGCTGCACCCATGACGTTGCTTTTGTTATGAAAGACTGCCATGCGGATATCCTTCTTCCACAGAGATCGGTTCGATGGGTCGCTCAACGAAATGTTGTGACGCAGCCCAAGGCAGAAGTTGCTCGTCTTGTTGGTCATAGCTGCACCCAGAGCGTCGAGGAGTTCTCTCTCTGACACAGTTCCATCTGAACCGCCTGAAGCTTTCAGCTTCTGCATGATGCCCTGGTGTTCGGCCATGTACCCTACCTCTTCGACAGCACCAATCTGGATGGCGCAGGCTACTGAGAGAAGGAGTCAAGGAAGGTGTTCGCTCCAGCGTAGTTGGCCTGACCTGGCTGTCCAATAACGCCAGAAAGAGAGCTGAAGAGGATAAAGAAATCAAGATCGGCATTGACTGAAAGAGATGCGTCGTGCAAGTTCCATGTGCCCTTCACCTTTGGATTGACAACTGTGTTCCACCCCTTTATCGTCATCTTGTCGAAGCTTTGGTCACAAAGAACCATGGACATCTGAAGTATGCCCTTGAGATGGCCGTTAGCCCGAGACACTGCGACGGTCACATCCTCAAGACTGGTGATGCTTCCTTGGACAAAGTCAACACGGCATCCATAGCTGTCCAGTTCCTGAGCCAGATCGAGATGCTTCTGCTGTGAACCCGCACTACGAGAAAGGTAGATGAGATGGCGAGCTCCCCGTTGGACCATCCAAGTCGAGATGGATCGACCCAAGCCACCAAGTCCACCGACGAGAAGGTAAGAGCCTGAGCTATCGAAGCGGGCGGGTTCTTTTCGAGGCTGAACCTCCAAGTTGTCGCTCGAGGCAACATCCATTGACACGACAATCTTGCCGAGATGAACACCCTGTTGCATGTACCTGAAGCTATCAAGGATCTCTCGAGAGTTGTATACCTTGATAGGTCGGATGGGGTGAATGAAGCGTTTCTCATACAGGTCAATAACGCTCTTGGGTAGCCTAACGACATATTAGTAGTCTGTATCACTGTTTATACTTATCTTGCTCACTCTTTGGCAATTTCTCCACGCTGGAAACAGAGCTGATCCAGGTCGACACAAGAGTAACTGCGATTGTCTTCAAAGATACTCATGTCGAGCTTTCCAGCGCCAATTAAGTCTCTCTTACCAATCTCAACCATCTTGCCAAATGGCGCGATACACTTCCAAGTAGCATGGAGAAGCTCGCCCGATAGCGAATTGAGCGCCAAGTCAACGCCCTTACCACTGGTCTTTAGCATGATCTTTTCGATGAAAGAGTCATTGCGGGAGTTGAAAATGCAGCTTCGGTCAAGGCCAAAGTTCTCTTCGAGATATTGGATCTTCTCTTCGTTGCTGACTGTTGCGTATATGGTTGCGCCAGCCATCCGAGCCAGCTGGATGGTAGAAATGCTGACACCACCACATGCGCTGTGAACGAGGATGGACTAAAAGAGTTAGTAAATATGCTTAGGAAACGACTCGTGTATAACTTGCTTGGCCCTTCTTGAGGTTTCCAATATTGAAGATGGAATAGTACGACGTTGCAAAAACGCAAGGCATGGTTGCCGCATCTTCAAAGCTGAGGTCATCCGGGATCTTCTCACAGAGATTCTCAGACACAGTAACCTGTGTAGAGAAGGCAGAGTGCGAGATGAACATAACTCGGTCTCCCTTCTTGAGGCCGGTGACCTTGGGACTAACGTGGCCTACAATACCAGCACCTTCAAGGCCGAAGCCGTTGGAACCTTCAACAATACCCATGGCGCAGAGCACGTCCTTAAAGTTTAGACCTGCGGCCTGCACTTTGATCTCGACATCGTCATCTTTGAGACCCGGGGCATGATAACTAGCCCAGTGCAGAGCATCCAGTCTGCCAGGCTTGCTTGTTCGAAGAGCAACAGGGTCATCCTCGCTAGGGACCAAAAGGTTGGCCTGGGCCGAGAATGGATGCATGCGCCCCACGTAAACCGTGTTCTCAATAACAGAATACTCATAGTCAGGTTTCAAGGTGTCATCCTCCTGGCGAAGCTGGAATCTCTCAAAGACATCAACTATCCTGTCTGACGACGATTGTATGTTGTCGACTTCGCATGTAGCAAAGTCCAAAAGCATCTCAGAACGGAGAGTTCTGGAAATACCGAGAACCTGCCCGAATCGAGGGTCTGAACAGTGAAGCTGTGACATGTGTGTGATCCAGAGAATCCCAGCATCCTTCAAGTTACCAGCCAAAGTCTTGAATGATTCGAATCTACGCTCTTCGATATTCTCAAAGAATGGTTGCTCATCATCAAGGACAGTGATGATGTCCTGGCCATTGGGAACAGACAAGTCGGAAAAAACGGATCGTTGGACGACATAGCCCCTACCTTCGAGAGTCTGGCGAAGGGTGGATTCACTCTTGGTCTCATAATGAGAAAGGGTAAGAAGGGTGACTCGCCTGCCATGGCTGTCATCAGTGGCTGGCCTTGCAACGATCATAGCATTCAGCTGATGTGGCTCAGCGGAGTCAAGCACAGCCGCATCTGGAACACGGAACCCAGCAGCCTGAAGCTCTTGTTCCCAACGCTGGATGCTGACGTATGGTTCATCGGGTCGCCCATCTTGCTCACCATACCACCATCCTGCAAGGGTACCCCAGACGTAGTTGACCCATTTAGATGTTGGAGTTAACTCGTGGAGAAGAAACCTGCCGTTGGGACCCAAAAGCTGACGGACGTTCTTCAAACTTTCGTTGAGAGACTTGGTCGCGTGGATAACGTTGGTTGCCAAGATGAGATCGTACTTGCGCCCGTCAAAGCCCTGCTCAGCTAAGTCTTTGCTGATATCCAGGGTCGCGAACTCCATGTTTGGAAACTCCTTGAAACGCTCCTTGGCTTCAACAAAGAAACCTGATGAGATGTCGGTAAAGGTATAGTTAGAGTACTGCACCTTACCAGCTGGAGCTAAATGCTCCAATAGCTGGGCAGTAGAGCCACCAGTGCCGGCACCAATCTCGAGAACGCGGAGATTAGGCTTGCTGTGTGCTAAGTGCTGCAGAAACTGCGACTCGTCACACTGGTCCATAAAAACGTACAGGTTGTTGAGCGCGTCATTTGCGAGTAGCAGCTCAAGTGCGTCCACGTCACCCGTGAAAATGCTGGCAACATAACTGAAGATCTTGGTAATGGCCACTGCAGCGTCGATAGCCGAGGTTTGCATCAGTTTGTCAGCGAGGTCCTTGACTCTTTGCCTTATCTCGTCATCAGTCAGAGACTCAATATAGCCAAGGTTTTGAGATTGAATCTGACGATTGATCCATGAACGGTATTTATGCATGTGCTCAATAGTTGTATCCAGATTGGCAATAACGCGCTTGCTGTGAACCATACACAAATGAGACAGCTCAGTCAAGTCGGGCATATGCTCACTGCGATCAACTTTAGTCTTGATGAGTGTTTTGGTGTCCAAGAATTCAATGTGCGGGGCCCATTCAGTATGAGCAGTAGGCTCAACAGGGCTATCGCCACTTTGACCTTCGACAATGGATAACCTGATACCAGAGCTTCGGAAGATAAGCTGGCCTTGGGCATCAACGCCCCGTCCACTGCCGGTGATAGAGCCACTGGCAGTGTAGGATGCGGTTGCTTGGATATCAACATCACCAGCGGTTGCAGAGCGATAGATGCACATCTCATCTATGTGAGTCGGAACCATGGTCTTGTCAGACGGTTCAGCGAAACCTTGAGATGCAGCGACACTGAGAAGCTGAAGAATTGCGTCGATAATAGTAGGATGAAGATGGTAGTCAACATTGTCTCCATCCTTGGCAGCGACCTTGGCATCTGCTCTCTGCTCCTGTGTATCGGCTTTGATTTGAACAAGGCGCTGAAACTCGGGTCCAAAGTTCAAGCCTGACCTGGCCATTGACTCATAGCATCGAAGAGTCCCGACCTTGCGAAGGAATGGTGCCTTTGTCTCTGCATCCCCAAAGCCTTCACCATATGACCTAGCCTCTCCAGAGCAATGCTTCGTCCACACAGTTCCGTTGTAAGACGCAATGGTAAACTCCCACCACTCACTGTCGAGATTGTTGGTCAAACGCTTGCGACGAAGTGTAGTCATGATCTCAATAGGCTTGCCTTCGTTCAATACAAGCGCAGTGCTGACAATAACGTTGCGGAGCTTGAAAGCTTCATCGACACGGGTGACTTGTCTTACAGCTTCACCCATCATACCGGCATAGCCAGCAAAAGGAAAGACAATGTCATCGCCAACCTTGTGATCACGGATCCAAGGAGCGTTATCAAGATGGAAAAGGTTGCGGAAGAGAATTTCAAAGTCCAAACTCTCTGGAACTCGAACTCCCAGAAGATCATGATACTTGTACTCGCGGAGTCTCCATTCTTTGCTGAGTCTTGACTCATACCAGTATCTCTCGGAGTGATTCCAAGTATATCTTGGTAGGTCTGGTAGGATGGAACCCTTTGCGATAACCTTGGTCAAGTCGACTCCAGCGTTAACGGTGAAAAGCTTTCCAACACATGTCAGGAAGGATTCGACGTCGTTCTCGTGACGGACGAGGGCAGAGATGTAGGTCAACGAAGTTGAGTGATTGGCCTGGATCTGTCGCAAGGGACCAGCGAGAGCTGAATGAGGACCGACTTCTAAAAACACTGCGTTCTTGGAAATATCATGCTGAAGGATTGATGAGACAGCTGGGCTGAACAGAACTCTCGATTCCATGTTTTGCTGCCAGTATCGCGGACCAAAGGCAGAAGCTTCGGTAAGCAGCTCATCTTTGACACTGCTGAAAAATAGCTTGGTAGGCTTCTTGGGAAAGATCTTGTTCTGCAGGAGAGCATAATAATCAGTGCCAATTTCCGTCATATGATGGGAATGGTACGCCATGTCGACCTGCAGTAGCCGTGCCATCACATCCGGATGAGACTCTTTGATGACCTTGGTGGTCATGTTAACTGCTTCAGCATCACCAGCAATAGTAACGCTGCGAGGAGAATTCTCGCAGGCAATCACAACACCGGGCTGCATGTACTCTTGGATCTCTTCGGAGCCCATTCCAATGGCTGCCATGGCACCTGACTTGGTCTGAAGCTTGGTGACAAGACCACGGTAGAAGGCGACTGTGATGGCTTCGTTGGCTGTGATAGCTCCAACAGCATATGCCGCAGCGACTTCACCGCTGGAGTGACCTACCACAGCAGCAGGATGGACGCCAATTGAAGCGAAAGTGTAAACCAGAGCAACTTGTATCGCTGTGCACAGCGGTTGAGACAATTCGGCTGAGCTGAGTCTGCTTGTCTTGGTAGACTTTTGGAGCTCTTCCTCGATGTTCCACTCCGGCGCAGGTTCAAGAGTCTGAAGATGCGCGTCCAGAGCTTGAATAGTCTTCTTGAAGATGGGAAACTGAGAGCCTCGGATCAGGGCTCTTCCCATTCTGGGCCATTGAGCTCCCTGGCCAGTGAAGACCATGACAATGTTCGGCTTCTGACCAGCCTTGGAGACAGGGGATGTGGTGAGGGCACCCAGAGGACTGGCCACTGCGAATGCGCGATGCGGGAGGTGTTCGCGCTTGTGACCCAGTGTATAGGAAAGATCATTCACTCGCTTTGGGTTCTTCATCACGTAGTCTTCGTAGTTGGCAATCATTGTTCGAAGTGACCCAGGTCCGTTGGCCGAGAAGACCAAAAGCTGGGATGAGGTCGTAGCTCGCTCCACAGTAGGGGATATGTCGAAGCTTCGTGCTGAATCCAGAATAACATGAGCGTTGGTACCGCCAATGCCAAAGGAGTTGACGCTCATACGCTCATGTTTGGACCCAGGCCATTCCTTGGGCTCTATAGGAACAGAGAGTCCACAAGCATCCCATGGAATATCAGGATTTGGCTCGCCAAACTTGATATTGGGAGGAATCGTGCGGTTCTCCAGTGCCAAAACTGCTTTGATCAATGATGTGAGACCTGAAGCTCCCTCAGAGTGGCCGAGGTTTGGCTTGACAGATCCAATCATGACACCTCCAGAAGGCCCAAAGACTCTCCCAACAGCTCTTGTCTCGATGGGATCTCCGATAGATGTTCCAGTTCCATGGCATTCAACAAAGGCTGTCTGAGAGTAATCATCGATTCCGGCGATGGAATAAGCTTGTCGAATCATGACTTCTTGAGCAATGTCATTGGGGACTTGGATACCTCCAGCAGTACCCTTTCCGTCACTGTTGGATGCTGTGGAGCGAATGACAGCTCTAACAGGGTTGCCATCGCGAATTGCGTCACAAAGAGGCTTGATGAAAATAGCAGCGATTGCTTCTCCTCGAGCGTAACCGTTTGCGTCAGCGGAAAAGGTCTTGCATGACCCATCTGGGGCGAGGACTCCCTGTTCAGTCATTGCCATAGTCATGCCGGGAGCCATGATCAGATTAGCACCACCGACAAGAGCTCCCTCACAGTCGCCACGAGATACAGCGAGACACGCTTCGTGGAGTGCGACGAGGGCTGCTGAGCATCCAGTTCGCACAACAAGACTGGGACCCATCAGGTCAAGTTCGTAGGACACCCGGTTGGGCAACATGAAGTCTCCGTATCCCGTGACACGGTATAAACCATATTGCTGGGTTTCTTTCGCAAACATCTCGGTCCAGTCTTCACCAAAACTGCCCATATAGCAGCCAATTGGTCGGCCTTTCCAGTCAACGCCTGCATCTTCAAGGCACTCTCGCGCAACCTCCAGCATTTGGCGTTGTTGAGGGTCAGCACGCTCAACTTCAGCCTTGCGCATAGTGAAGAACGAGGTGTCAACACTAGCAATATCTATGCTCTCGTCAAGAAAGTAGCCATACTGGGTCTTGACGGTGCCGGGCTTGGTGGTCTCGGACCAGAAGGATGAGGATTTGTATCTGGACTCTGGGACAGGTCCACGGGCATCGCCCTTGGAGATGAGGAAGTCCCAGAAGTCTTTGGGTGAGTGTAGGCCGCCTGGGAGGCGTACTGACATGCCACAGATGGCAATGGGCTCTGTAGAGGGAGAGCCGGATGAGTTCACGCTGGATGTGTAACCATTGGCGTGTCCGGTTTGTGTTCCATTGGTAGTAGTATGCCCGTCGGTTTGACCATTGCTTTGAACATTGGTATACCTATTGGTAGTCCTGTGACCGTCAACGGCAGTTTCACCATTGACGCCATTGAGTAGGTTGGCAGACATGGCTCTTGGGCTTGAGGTTTCGGTATTGACTAGCTGTGTACAGAACGATCGTAAATGATGAATTGGAGGAAGCGTCTATTTCCTCTATGTGTTTATGTCTTTGTTTCCTTTCCAATCTTGACTCTAATTTTTATTCCATCGTTCTATATACTTGAGCCTCTATCATTCCCACTAGCATACACTCCTGTAGCGATGGCTTCAGCCGGAAACGCCTTGTCGGGCACGGATTCCGACCCCAAAGCTCAGGTCTGGATTTTCTCGCCACATATAAGCGCCAAACTACAACAGGATCCGTCGGACACTGTCCTATAGAGTTTGAGCCTGTAGATCGGACTGATGAAGCCTACCTTGATCAGAAATATTGATATGTAATCGGAAAGAAGCTGCCGAACAAAGGAATAAACGAGATATTCCTACAATAAGTTCTTAGATAAAGATTAAATCCAAATAACTTCCAGCACACCGAGATCGCGCCGGTCAGCGGACTGGGACCAGGGTTGTAATCACTGCATACACGAGCTAGGTTCAGGGTGGTGAGATAATCTCTTAACCAAAAGTCTCCTGCATACACGAACAACCAATCCAGGAGTATCTGTTATTTTCTTATGGTCCCATCCTTTCCTTTCTGGGGTCATCATGTCTACTCGGTCCGAAAATGTATGTACCGGATACCGGAAGCCGTTGTGGATAACTGTGCATATGTCTCATTGCGCTGCAATGTGTATGCTTACGTCGCAGGCGTTCCTTTTGACTAAATAAGTACCAGGCACATGCATAGGTTCGCGTACAGACAAACCAAACTCATCGCTACTGCTTCATCTCTGCAACAGGTCGGCCGCCCCCTACGCATAACCCTAGTCACCCCACGTCCATCGGTCAGATTCAGCAGCAACCACTATGTCGAAAAATGAAGACGCCTACATGGGTCAGGACCTTGGCCAGATCCTGAAATGGCTCGAGGGACAGAAGCTCAAGGCTCCCGCCATGAAAGAGGCGAGCCCATTTCATCGCAATCTAGAGGTGGCTTTAGATCAACGTCGGGCTGATCACAGTCTCTTGACATTGCACAGATTTGAGCATAAAATCGACTTTTCCTCCAACGACTTTCTGTCTCTAGCTACATCGGGATTACTACGAGATGCTTTTCTAGAGGAGCTAAAAGCTAATCCAAATTTCGCTGTGGGAAGCACAGCATCACGAATCGCAGATGGAAATAACGCCTATATGGAGGCTGTAGAGAAACAAATTGCCGACTTTCACGGTGCTGAGAGTGCCCTCTTAGTGGGCTCTGGGTATGATGGCAACTGTGCCATATTCTCGGCAGTGCCACGCCCAGGCGATGTCATTGTATATGATGAGCTCATCCATGCAAGCGCCCACGATGGCATGAAGTCCAGCATGGCAGCCACTCAGCTCCCCTTCAAGCATAACGATGTTGAGGCTCTGCGAGAGGTTCTTGTAGACCTCAAGACGAACCAATCGCTTATCCGCGACGGGTCACGATGTGTCCTAGTGGCGGTCGAGTCAGTTTACAGTATGGATGGAGACGTCACACCCCTCGCAGAAATTGTCTCAGTTGTCGAAGAGATCTTCCCCGCTGGTAATGGACAGATCATAATCGACGAGGCCCATAGCACGGGCTTGCTTGGAAAGAATGGACGCGGCCTCGTTTGCGAGCTGGGGTTGGAGAAGAAAGTCGCTATACGCTTACACACATATGGCAAAGGATTGGGAACCACCGGAGGTAGGTGTGCTTTGTTCATTATGCGACTTGGAGCGATAATCTTGGGACTGTTTTGGTGGCTAACTCTGTCTGACATTATAGCGGCCATCCTGGCCAGTCCTAGCGTGCTCGATACGCTGCTCAACTTTGCTCGGCCTATTATATTTACTACAGCGCCCTCATTCCCCATCGTCGCAGCCATACGCGCGGGGTATAAGCTGATGGAAAGTGGGCGGACTCAGCAGGTATGTATCACGCACGTCTGGTGAGCTTTTGATGCGAACTCTACTGCAACTGCAACCCTAAAGCCTCGCAAGGGCTGTGTACCCGCTTCGCCTCACAGACCCAACCATTGCTGCCCTGTATTTATGATCTAGAGCTGACCGATTGTCTGTCGTATGTCAGCTCCAGGAGCGAGTCCAAAAGCTTGTTCGGATGTTCTGCGACATAATCAAGGAGAGTGACATTTGGCAAGACGCTGTGGACTCTGGCATCTGCAGTATCCCCGCCAGTGAGGATGTTGAATCCAGATCCTTTGTCACGCAATTTCTCCCCGTTTGGACACGACAGGGCCAGAACTACTTTCTCACAATGCATCTGCACCGAGATGGATTCAATGCGACACCGATTGATCCTCCTGTCGTTCCGAGAGGCACAGGTCGAGTCAGACTCATAATTCACGCGGGCAATACGGATGAGGAAGTAGAGGGGCTCGCATCATCTGTCATCGATTGGGCGCAAGAGATGCTCGATATTCAGCATGGTGAGACCCTCGGCAAGGAAGTGCCGAGCGCCATGAAGGAGGTGTACAAGCTAGCTGCAGTGGCCAATGTGAAGGAGCTGGATCCCTCCAGAATGGCTGTAAACTCGTTTGAGTAGGTAGCGTTAGTCAGACTTTAGCTCAGGACAAATTTATTTGTATTGGAACCTAACACAGCCCTAGGGCCTAAAGACACGCGGCCCGCTCGGGAGAGCGGCAACCAGCTCAAACCTAAAATACTGGATCTTGGTTGTACAGATTCTATCGGTCCAGGTAAAACAGACACCAACAAGTAGCAGGGCCTTTGGACCTACCCGTGAGATTACCTGCTATACTGATAACACGAATGCAGAATACGATTACCTTTTCTGTTTTGAGGAGACCGCCTAGCTGAAGCATATACGGCACAGCCTTATCCCCAATATGCAGATTTTGAGCATTGTCTTATCTTCGATCAAACTCGGGTGTCTCCAGCATTAAGCGGCGGAATTGGAGATGAGTCGGACCCGAAGGAACAAAGACGAGACTAGTGTAAATTGCTGAGTAGAGAAAAGAGTAAGCAAGCAAACTAAACTACGCATACCTCAGTTTTACATAAGAATGTTTTGTGAAGCGGCGTAAATTCCCCTTGCCTTTTGGTCCTACACTGAGATGTCGGCCCCAAACATCGCGGTATCTATTTAGCTATCCTCCTGCATGTGTTTATACGAATGATCCCTCCTTACATTGGTTTCCCCAGTTTTTAAGCCCTCTGACAATTACTGTACTACATGAGGGTTGGCATCCAAGCATGTCAAGTCCCAAGATTGCCGGTTCCAATGACAGAACGGATCGAAACGTCGGTGGTGCCAAGGAATACCCAGGTAAGTCATATTCACTAAGAGACTCGCAAAGGCATGTAGCTAAGACGCATAAAAATGTCTAGTATGCGATCAATGCCGCATCAAAAAGATCCGCTGCGGCAGGGAACGACCCAACTGCTCCAACTGCGCCCGTCTCGGTATCGAATGCGAGTGGTCGGGTTCCGGCAAGAGGCCCAGCCAGACAGTAATGCTGTAAGTTATAGTATGAATAATGATTCTCCATGTCCGATTCCAACCTGTGTAACTAACAACATGTCGAGTAGCAGCAATACCGTCGTTGGGCTTGAGGGTCGTATTGACCGGCTGGAGAAGAGCATGTCTGATATACAAGCCATCTTAGCAAGACTGGACTCCAAGACGGGTGAGACTCTGTTGTTCACACCAGCGTCCCAGGATTTGCAAGACCCCGGATCCCTGAATTTCTCAACGCAGGCTTATGGCTCTACCTCCTCGACGCCGAACTCATCGCATCCTCGGGGTACTGCTCTGCGGCCAGGACACTTTCGCCTTCTTCACCGGGCCGACGGGACTCACCAATATGTTGGATCTACTTCCTTAGATTCGTTAATCAATAACTTGACTCACTCTATTCTGGTTTCAACATGCAAAACTCCCGGTCAACACATCGCCACTAGCAACGAGCTTATAGTAGCCAAGGAACGGTTAATCCAAATGGTGAGTGAAGCCGAACTTCTTCCTTCACTAAGAAGTTCGACACCACCTACAATGCCTCCTCTAGGCATTTTCCAGCCAATGATTGATCCATACTTCGACAACATCAACCGCCACATGCCAATATGGTCACGAGATCGCTTCCAAGACTTTATCGCCGATATGCAACTAGCATCGACAGATCAACCGCATGCAGCTCATGTAACTTTCTGTAACAGTCTAGCTATTCTTATACTGACAGCAAAGCTGGCGTCATCGTCCAGGAATCCTGGATCAAACTGGAGTTCTATTGACCTGGAACTTGTCAAATACTTTCTCTCAAACGCAACATGGGCTGTTCATAATCTTCACGAGCTCATGACCCAGCGTCTAAGTAACATACAGGCGCTTCTATCTTTGGTATGCTCCACTGAGATCCTTAGCCGAAAGTCTCACACTAATACAGCATAGCATTTAGTTGCACAAATCCACTGGGGCTCAGAACGTGCCAGCCTGTTTCTCACCTTGGCTGCTGCAGGCGCTAAGCCACTTGGGCTGCATCAGTTGGAGCTATTCCAGGGTTACACAAACGACGAGATACAAGAGCGAAAAAACCTATTTCTATGCTTGTATATACTTGACAAAACGAGATGTTGGATCGATGGCCAGCCTCCGCAGGTACCTTTATGGCATCCTGAAGTCCTGCTATCTCGTTCAGGTATCGATCTAGGTTTACTTGCTCGTGCCAAGCTCAGTCAAATAGAGGAAACAATCTTCCTACAGCTTTACTCCGACGTTTCTGGAGATCAGCCAAGCAACCGGGTCGATCAGACCGTTTCTAATCTGACACAAATGCTCCAGCGATTCTCAGCAGAGTGCAGACTTGATGATCCTCACGATCACCAAGAGACCAGCTTCGCCAAAGCCGAATTAACAATTGTTGTGTGTGCACTTCAAGTTCTTTTGCATTGGAGAACTGATGAAGAAGACGCAATGATTACTAGTTCATCAAGATGTTTGTCTCTGTTTATAGATCTGTGGAGGCAAAATGCAGGGCCTGGCAATCATTTGACGGTTATGCGGTTAGTTGCACATCTTTTCCATGCTTCTGATCCTACTCCTGACCACCAAACTGTATAGTATTCTTATCTCCTATGCCTCTGTGAGCTTTATTAAACTATGCTCTTTTATCATACTAAATCGGACGGGGAGAGCAATTGACTCTGTGATTGAGCTCATGACATCGTTTATTGATGTATTGCGATCTATTGCTCGGGTCGCAGAAACCAATATCGCCATCAGGAAACTTACAGAGGCTGGAGAGATTGTCTTAAACCTTTATTGCAACCGATCCAGTCCTGGAGCGTGGTCCGAAACCTTTCAGTCAGATTCCTTTATTTCGCCTCAAGGGTCACGACTTCACATGAGCCCACCATTTACCGATGTAGATCCGCTCTCTCAAACCTTTAAATCAGTCTCAGCGGGAAGTATGATTTCTAGCTCATCCGGTACACAATACACTTATGCTCTCGAGAGGTCTCCAACAACTCTTGCTTTGCTGGATTCGGATATGAGTGGGCGCACAACTACCAATTTGAACTTCAATTTTGCAGACTTGGACTTCTAGCAATGGGCTTTAGGGTTACTGGACGATGGAATGTACAGTTAAGCTTTATATTTAAAACCTTTATAACTCATTCAGTAAAGCTTTATTTAACTAAAAACTTAATCTTTAATTATAACTAAATCTCTAATAAACTTTCTGCTTAATGCTACTAGCCTATTTAACTTTTTCCTTTTATAACTCTTTAA
>JAAQPG010000337.1:0-12956 GCA_013186905.1 Fusarium udum | reverse complement strand
GCCCCGGTAGGTGTTAAGGCTAAAATTCGGAGTTTGATATTTTCGTGGTCTCATTGGGGCACCATTTTGGGCTTGCTAGGACAGACACAGATGCAGGCATGCCCCCCCCCTCCCCCCCCATACTCCTCGATCTTGTGTATCACTGGCTACAGATAATATCTGGGGTGATCTAGAAAGATGGCGTTGTTCTTCATTCATGGTTTGTGGAGACAGGGATGTGTATTGCATTGTTTGCATCCATTCATTGTCACTAGTAATACCTACACCCCTTGATGAAGGGGCTCGATATAAGATCACGATTCATGCAGGGTAGCGCGTGCTGAGTTTCTTATGATGGCCCCCGAAGATAGACATGCTAAAAGTTGAACTCTCAGACGTTGCTTGACTTCAATTTCGACCTACTCGTAGGTTTTGAGGACCTAGGTACCTAACAAGAGCCCATTCAAGAAATTTCCGACACGTGACTTGCTGACAAAGTTCTCTGGGCTCCGAGCATTCTCGGGGCCGAAACAGGTCCTCTGTAGGTACGAAATACATTGTGGATAATCAATGAGAAGGGAGTGTGCCGAAGACCGGACAATCAAACGAACAAAGGGATTGCCATACCGATCCATAGTTTCAGTAGAGAGAGAACAAATTGGCAACTCGAAACAACTCTCCAATCACCTACACTGACCCGCCTATAACCTCAGCCTCTTCAGGTCATTAGTACCCGTAACTCTCCCCCGCGAGATTCCCCCACGAGTCGGTCCAGCGCGCGCTCACTCAGGGAAAACTCTCCGCTTCGGGAAAGGTACCTGACAAGGCTCCCCCCAAATCATCAACCTCACCTCTTGAACAGACGACAAAACGGCAGAACGCGATCCATCAAAACACCACCCTCCACTTGCCATATAATCAACAAAATTTATACGCCATCTCTACCGATGCCACTCGTTTGTCCCATGTGGTCTTGAGCTCACCAATCGCCCTCGGTCCCGCCGCACGCGAGCGCATCTTGTTGCGCATGGCGACTCGCGCCCCGTTGTCGCTATCATCGCCCTGGGTCCATCATGTCCATCACCAACGGCCAGCCCGCCTGGCAACCTCCCTATTTGCACCATACCAACAGCAATAGGAGCGTATCGCATCTCGATGATGTCCCCGCGCGAACTCAGACTCCTATTGATAATCCAAGTGTGCTGATGCCTGAGGCACCACTTGACATCGAGGAAGAGAACCGACGCGCCCTATTTGCGGATTTATATCGCAAGACCGAGGACAAGGTCGCGTTGCTCTTCTCTGAAGATGGTTCTTATAATTATCCCGCGATATCTGCTCTACGACGTTCTCCGCCCCCCTCCGCAAACATTATCCCTCCTACGACCGACCACGAGCCAATCAAGGAACCCCCCTTAAAGAAAGCGAAGCGCACCATCGATGAAGACGACTACGACGATGATGATGAGGAAGAAGAAGATGACGAGCCTTCACAATCAGCATCAAAACCTCAGTCTGCTGGAGCCCCTGCCAATACGTTACTGTCGCCATCCAAATCAGGGAGCTCACCTGTTCATTCGGTGACATCACCAAGCAAGCATGGTGACAAATCCAAGGATCAAGATGGCTCACAGTCGAAAGATAAAGATGGTGAAGATGCCATCAAGAAACTTGAGGAAGCTCGTACAGCTACCGAAGCTGCCGCTCGGAGGAGTTTCCACACCATCTTTCACACCTTGGAGAATGATCATGCCGCTATGCTAGAACAACAACAACTTGAAGATTCTGAGAAGCAGCTCCAGGCCGAGATGGATCACAACCATCATCCAATTAGTAACCATAGTGCTGTTCCAAACCAAGGCTCTCTCAGCAGCGCCAATCTCGGCGCTTCTAGCCTAACATTGAAACATCTCATCGCTCGTATCGACATGAAGCGAGATCAGGTTCGCGCCTCTGATGCCGAACTTCGGCTCTTGATGAACGAGGTCCGTAAGAATAGGAGTAAATGGGCCAGCGAGGAGAATGTGAACCAGGAGGAATTGTATGAGGCTTTAGAAAAGGTCTTGACAGAACTGAAGGCGCATACGGAATATTCCACTCCTTTTCTGACAAGAGTCAACAAGAGGGATGCCCCAGACTACTACAATTGTGAGAAACCACGAACAGTCTCGTGCCACTGATGAAACTAATTTACCTCTAGTCATCAAAAACCCCATGGATCTCGGCACAATGACCAAGAAGTTGAAAAGTCTGACCTACAAATCCAAGGCTGATTTTGTTGTGGATCTTAACTTGATCTGGGACAATTGCCTTAGGTACAACCAAGATATGAACCACCCTCTACGACGCATGGCCAATGGGATGAGAAAGGAAGCAGAGAAACTTATCCCATTGATACCAGATCTTGTCATCCGCTCTCGAGCAGAGGTTGAGGCAGAAGAACGGCGAAAACAGAACGGCGGAGACGACGATGCTGGAGAGGATTCCGATGACGAGCCCATCATGTCTTCACGAGGTCGCAAAGCTGGTGCAAAGGGGACAAGCAAGGCACGAAAGGCTCCGAACGATCAGAAAGAGGACACACCAGCAATAGATCAGAAGCCCATTCTCCAAGTAAATGGGCTGCTGGGAAAAGTCCGAGAAGGCTCAGAGGTTGACGGCAGCAATGGCTTTGCCACTCCACCGATTGCCGGCTCGCTCACACCAAGCGGACTCAACGGCCATTCTGGACTGGGAAGCAACGCTGATGCTATGGACATTGATGGGCCAAGTATCAATGGCCTGGCACTGAACTCAGCGTTTGGTGAAGCCGCTGAGCAGGCCTTTGAGGATGAAGAGTACAAAGTATGGAAGCAGACTACTAAGAAGGATCGAGCTCTGGTCGCCAAGGAGCGATTCCAGCTTTTCAAGGACAACAAGTTCAACACTGAAGCTCCTGCACTCGTTCGCTCCAAGGCTGGTATGCGTCGATTCCTCAAGCGACAAAGGGAGGCAGAGGCAGAAGGTATCATTACTCATTCTCAAGCAAACTCTACAGCTGTGGCTTCTGAAGATTCGGCAACAAAGCCAACCGAGACTCTGGCTGAAGAAATTGAGGAAGAAGAGGCTAAGGTGATACCTGACTACTATGATACGTTGAGCAATATACCGGATATTCACCCCAAACTACAATGGGTCGAAGATGGAGAAGGGAAAGTCATCAACCAGCACGAGGAGTTTCTACGCCTGGTGCCGCCTGGGTCATTTACAGCACCAACGAGTCGTCTGACGAAGAAGATGGATGAGAACATTCATCAGATTCAAGAGACAAGGAAACTTGCAACCAGGATCTCGGTGATTAAGCAGATGCAAGTTCAAACTCAGGTATGTCAAAAGCATAATGGGTAACACTCATTTACTAATGTGATATAGGTGTATACAAACCAATTTCCCAAGTCAAACTCGGATCCCTTCGTAGAACAGGATATTGAACCTCATTTCATCAGCGATGACGGTCCTGTGATGGCCCCCGAAACATGCCAAAACGCCCTCAAGCGCTCGATTGCTAAAGTCCTCTACCATACTGGATTCGAGGAACTTCAGCCATCAGCCATGGACGCCTTCACTAGCGTTGCTTCAGATTACTTTCAGAAGCTGTGCCGCACTTTTAATGTTTACAACGAATCAGAAAAGAAGCCATCCCCGGCGCATGCTCAAGGGTCCAAATTTCAGCCCAGGTTCACTCCCGAGGAAGTCATCCTCCACACCCTGGATGAGAATGGTCACGACATCAGTTCGTTGGAATTGTACGCGAAGGATGAGCTCGATCGTTTGAGCACCAAGTTAGATGCTCTACATGAGCGGATGAAGCTTCATCTCACTGACCTATTACGACCTGCTCTGGCTCAAGATGCCGGAACTGATGGGGTTGGTGCTTTCAAAGACGGCAGTGAGCAGTTCGTTAGTGGTGACTTTGCTGAGGACCTCGGTGAAGATTTCTTTGGTTTCCGGGCTTTAGGTCTGGATAAGGAGATGGGACTTGATATGATCTCCGTGCCTTTGCATCTTTTGCAAACTAGAGTTCGCAACCAATACCAGATGCAGACACAGACGACTGGCGAAACAGCCACTGATCTCTTTGAACCACTGCCTTCTTCAGAGCCAGTCACCAAGGAGAACATTCAGGAACAAATTGGCCTGGTCAAGAACTTCTTCCTGGCTAAGCTGCACGCTAATGGCGATCAGCCCCTTGTGGAGGACGAAGACCTGCCTACCAAGCAAAAGAAACCTCGTCCACGGTTGGGCGCGAGTGGAAAGATTGTAACCGCTCAGAAACGATCTCCTAAGGAGCAATTGGCACTCGCTAAGAAGAAGAAGAAGTTGGAAGCTGCCGCTGCCGAGGCTAAAGCCAATGCAAACGCATCACCCGAAAAGGGCGCGCCAGGTACTACCCCTGGCAAGAAGAAGTCCATGAGTGCAGCAACTGGCTCGGCCCCCAACCCTGCAGTTCTTGCTTTGGCTCCAAACATGGAGAGGCAGGACAGCATGCATAGTCAGGGCAACGCCAGCCAAACAGACAAGGACGATACAGTCGGCATGATGAGCCCAGAAAGCATTGCTCCGTAGTGGCGTGCAAGGCCTCAGGCAACTATAAATTATTCGAGAGTTTGGTGTCCGCCATAGACATCATACCATGCCCGCTCTCGCAAACATGCACTCACTCTGTTGTGCCAGTGCCTTACAACTTACTTTTCATATAAATCATGTACTACTTTTCATACATTTGGTATCGACGTCCTTTTACATACCCCGGCAAACATTTTATGGGCTTTGGTTTTGTTGTTATTCTTTTTTATCTTGCATATGAGCAACCACTCAATAAATCATCCATCCATGGCGTTTCTGTCTCTTTGTTGGTCATTTCTATTCGGAGCTCTGGGGTTGGCACAACACTTACTTATTCGATACATGAGAAGACGAAAGGCCACTGTACCTAACTACACCACTCGTACACGATGTGTTGCGCGAGTGGCTTTCACGTCGTGATTTCCTTCGGACAACCAAAAGCAGGCATTATGTGGGTGGTTTGACTCTTGATGGCTAGCCGGCGTATGGAAAGGTCAACACCTGATGGATTAATGAGGATGGGCACGAGTACGTCGCGGTGCATGGCAGGATGTTGCGTTTATTATATACAGACCTCGTTGTCGTTTTTTCTCTTTCTTAGAAAGGACCTGGATGGATGGACTGGTGGCGAAAAGGTTAAGCAGTTGTTTCATGAGATGGAAAGCCTTGGATCCAGGGCCGAATGGGATATGCGGTTGAGAAGCAACAAATAAAGGAATAAGCGATGATTGAACACGACGGCAAGCAAGCTATCAATGTTGTGATGTTGAGCAAACAAATGATGTGTCAGCAGTTGCAATTTGTATATAATGGATGATGAGCCTCTGACCTTTCTCTTGGTTAGTGTCAAATACCTCTCAATGTGCTATTACCTTGCTAGCCCACATCTCACAGCTTGCATATGAAGTTGCCAGTTTTGTTAACGGCGAACCAAGGGGGTCAAGGCTGAGATCCCAATTCGAAATTATTACTGTTCTCAAGTCGGAACACTTTCACGAACCAGATAAGACGAGGAGTCCTTTGCTTCAGCCATTGAATTTATTTAGCTGTATGCTACTCATTGTGGAGTGCATTTCCAACTGATCTTGATTCCAACCCAGTGGGTAGAGTGACAAAACAGCTAGAGAGAGGAAATAACCATCTCAGATATCATAAACATAACCCAACTCCCACTACCTTTTTTCCAGCGATTCCATCTCGTGTTGAAGGATGCTTATATATCCCGACCTGAAAAAAAAGCCCTGACCAAAAAAACAAACTAGGTATCTGCGCCGTGATGAAATGCATGCTTGTTGAACGTTTCGCCATTTGCCTCATCCATGTTAAATGCGTGTTGGAGAGAAAAGGCATCACATCATGTTGAGAGATGGATGACCTTTGGAGGAGCAATCATGTCTACAGCATCTTAGATGCCGGCATCCAGACGCCAGCCCTCAACGGGAAGAGGGAAGTCGTTGCACCAAGAGGCAATCTCCTTCTTGAGATCGTTGATCTTCTGGACCTCACCGCTGGCGACGCGAGCCTTGAAGTCCTTGAGCTTGTTGGCCTCCTTGGGGAGAGCAGCCTGCTCCTCCTTGCAGATCTTGATGGCCTCATCGATGTACTTGCCGACACGCTGGAACTCCTTCTCTCCGAAGCCACGAGAAGTCATGGCAGGGGTACCAATACGGATACCGCAAGGGGTGAGAGCAGACTTGTCACCAGGGATGGAGTTCTTGTTGCAAGCAATGTTGATCTGCTCAAGGACGGCCTCAACACGGGCACCGTCCAGGTTGTGCTGGCGAAGGTCGACGAGGACCATGTGGCTGTCAGTGCCGTCGGACACGAGCTTGTGGCCGAGAGTCTTGAAAGTGTTCTCCAGGGTCTTGGCGTTGGAAATAACCTTCTCCTGGTAGGCCTTGAAGTCGGGGCTGGCAGCCTGCTTCAGGGCAACAGCCAGAGCAGTGATGGTGTGGTTGTGAGGACCACCCTGGTGACCAGGGAAAACGGAGAAGTTGATAGGGTTCTCAAGGTCGTAGAGGGTCTCCTTGCCGGTCTTGGCATCGACGGAGCGGACACCCTTGCGGAAGAAGATCATGGCACCACGGGGACCACGGAGAGACTTGTGGGTGGTGGTTGTAACAATGTCGGCGTACTTGAAGGGAGTGGGGATGACCTCGGCAGCAATGAGACCGGAGATGTGAGCCATATCGACAACAAGGTAGGCACCAACGGAGTCAGCGATCTTACGCATGCGCTCGTAGTCAATGAGACGGCAGTAAGCAGAGGTACCGGCAACAAGGACCTTAGGGCGGAAGAGGATGGCGTTCTTCTGGAGAGTATCATAGTCAATGATGCCGGTGTCGAGGTCGACACGGTAAGGCATGGTCTCAAAGTAAGTAGAGATAGCAGAGATCCTTTTGTATGATTAGCATATTGCCACAGGCATGACAAGACTGGACTGTTGGAAAACTCACTTCTTCTGGGGGGTCTGGTAACCGTGGCTCAGATGGCCACCATGAGGAAGGTCGAGACCCATGAGACGGCCGTGGACGGGCATGATAGCCTGGTAGACCTGGAGGTTGGCAGGGGATCCAGAAAGGCACTGGACATTGACACCCCACTTCTCGGAGTCGAGGTGGAAAGCCTCAAGAGCACGCTGCTGGCAGAGACGCTCGATCTGGTCGATGTGCTGGTTGCCACCATAGTAACGAGCACCGGGGTAACCCTCGGAGTACTTGTTGGACATGGGAGAACCGAGGGCATCGAAGACAGCGCGAGAGGTGATGTTCTCGGAGGCGATGAGGATAATGGACTCGCGCTGACGCTTGATCTCATCCTTCTGCAGCGGGTGTAAGTCATTGTCGGCTGGAAATGGCCAAGACACTCAATTGAGTAGGACATACCATGATGGAGGCGACCTCAGGGTCGGAGTCGAGGAGAGACTTCTCAAGCATCTAGAGGAGTGTGAGTCAATGGATCTTGTATACCCTCGATAATGGAACGAGGGGCAATGGCGGGGGAAGGTAGCTCACCTCCTTGTGCGACTGAGAGAGCGCATACTCGGCGTTTGTGGGAGACATTGTTAATGTTGTTGTTGATGAGTGTGAGAGAAAAGAAACAGGTGGGATGTCTCTCTAAAGGTTGATATCAGATTGAGTGAGTGAAGGAGGAGGAGGAAGGGAAGAGAGTTAAAAGCATGTGGGAGGATTCAGGTAGAAGTAGAAGTAGCTCTCCAGAGAGGTCCCTCTGGTTCAAAGAAAATTTTCCGTCTTTTTGGCCTACGGGTTCCGAAGACGGCCACCACAGACTCACAGACTCACAGAGGTACAAGTGGTGGGTGAGCTAGGGACAGGTTAGCGCATGCGGCAAAAAAGCTCAACTGTGCCGAGTGTGAGCCTCAGAAGCGATACAGGAGGATGAGCACTGAGTTGGCGGGGTCAATTAGGTGTAATTTTTGGAGGTGCGGGGTCATTAGCCACTGGTTGCTGGGGTCCAGCTCAAAAGTTAATCCCATTAGCCCACCTCATGTCATACAATTCCATTGGCCCTGCTGGGCTGGTTACCCTGAAGATCGACTCATGGAATATATGGAATACGTATGTTCCTTTTCTGCCTCTTGGTTATTACTACTCATGACTGTTTTATGTTCAGGCAGTATGAATTGGATCTCGATATTACGATGCTAGACTCTTTCAGTTTCTGCTTGATCTAGTGGCTTGTGTATAGTGTGGAATCAACGTAGTTGACTGTCGTGTACATTGCATGACCGTGTCAAGCGCTTGTAGGTCAGTGGCCCATCGACTCAGCACTCACCCATCATGCATTGTCGTTCTTGGTACAACCCGAACCACCTCCAGCAACAGTCAATTGAATATCCAACCACCTTCCCTTCCAATACCGAGGCCATGTTAAACACCGAAATACGACAAAACTCCGTATCTGGCTTCACGAATTCTCCCGATGTTGTGATGATTCTCACGGCGTGACCTCCCGTAGAATCCGATCACGTTTCTCCGAATCAACACAGAGTGCACCCCGCGTTCAGAGGCACATCGAAGAGTCAATGGCAATATCCGTAGAGCTATGAGATCTGCCGGTCTCCAACAGGCATTTGCCCATTATTGGAGGTTGTTGACCTTGCCCTAGATCTGGCGACCGTATTCTATCTCATTTCCACGCTCCGAAGCGTCAAAAACAGTCGGTGTGGCTCAGTTGGTTAGAGCGTTGGTCTCATATCTGAAATCAGATTGATCTGACGAGAAGTCAGGGTCATCCAAAGGTCGAGAGTTCGAGCCTCTCCACCGACAAAGTCTTTTATTATTTTAATACCTAATGAGTGGCATTTATTTTACTTTTTTTAAACACTGATGTCCAGTAAGTCTGGGGCTGACGGTTGGACAAATATAGATAATGCCGCGGACTAATTATAGTACATAATAATGAGTAAGAGATATAGGGAAAGGTCAGCTAGAACTACATAGAATTCGTCCATTAGAGGACCCGAGTCACTACCTAAGTAAGGTATTGCATCGCGAGGTCTGTATCTCTCCTACTAGGTAGAGAATCTAGTTCAAAGATCTCCTTACGTAGTACAGGATGAGATCAGTTGCCGCGTTCAAAAAAGGCAGTTGGGGGACGATTGAACTCAAAGCAACTCTTCACGCTGCCCCTGTTGTCCAGTTCGAGAGTTCATCGCCTGTAGAACATTGAGGACTGATCGCGAAGGGTAAGTATCATCTGCCTGCTTATGGCCCCCTGAGCATATACTTGCTGGTAAACTTCTTGGCCCTTTAGACTCAGGAGTGAGTTCCATGAAAAGCTCTGACATGCGGTCATTTGCAACAGGTATTGGTATAGGCTTCGGAGGTTCAAGCCTCCAGCCTTTCGACACTTATGATACCACGATACCCCGTGGTTGATATTGCTTCGGGGACTTCGTAGAGACCGATCAGGAAGTGCAACAGAGGATAAGTAATCCAGTTATGCACAAATCTAATCCTGAAGGAATGCAAGAGTCTGGAGAACTGGACTTTACCGCATGCGATGAGGATAAACTCATAATTAGACCAAATACCAGTCTCAGCCCATGTACGGGTTGGCGGCCATGTTTCACTGCGCCTGTGCCTCCCTCCAGTCTCAGAAAATCGCAACTGTTTGTCCCACAGCTGTGAATCATTACACCAAGTCAACATCGCATCACTGTGACTAGGCGACTTTAGCTGCAGGTGAGACAAGCAGACGGTATGCGCTCCTCAACAGGTGCTGGTGTATGCGCTACGTAGCGAGGCAAGGGAGTTTTGCTTCTGTCTGTGGCTGCTGGAGCCAGCCATTCTTGACTCGAGGGACAGGTAACAATTCATTGTGGCGCGTGATTCCGTGTTGCACCTAGTATTCATGGTCGGAATGTGACTGACATTGGATATCACAGCAGTCGAGAAATGAGACCCTGCTAGTTTTGGATAGGGCGAGGATGTGAAAAAGGGTTATGAGCTTCAGGGACTGTCTCAAGCGGACACTTAGCAGCGGTTTAGATGCGCTAAGAGTGAAACCTTGTCAAATATCATTCTAGAAGAACTAGACTTGGTATGACTAAGGAAGTGTTGTCCTTGTGCTGAGTGTCATATCAGTTTCTTAGCCTCATTATTATTCGACTGACAAGACGAGTAACGAATATGTAATGTACATCAACTCTACTCAAATGTCTGAATGAATTCGTCCAGGGGAACTATTGAATGAACTACCTACCTATTCAAAGCTGGTCGCGTTCAAAGTCACATGACTCTATATGCAGACCCTTACTACGTAGTATGCTCAGGGATTGAGGAGATATTAAGTGCTCCCTGACGTTCGCGCTAATACGTAGTAGACATGAGCTGTCGTTGCCGATGGACCCCATAGTGGATCGGTAGTTGGGGGAGATTGTCCAGTGGGCGTTTGTAGACCTCCTTGGAAAACAGGTTGCAACTAGGATGGAAAAAAGACTGTGTACTCAGTTAGAGACTACTTCAAAACTCTTTAAAGCACCGCAGTGATGTATCGCGATGGACTGATATTGACGCCAATTAGCGAGTTGAGCTCCTCTGAAACATAGCCCAATGGAGGAAAACAAGAGGTTGGGGCTCTAGCCAGGGGTAGAAAGGCAGAGGGAGGGCTGCAGTCCAAGAAAAGCTGGCGCGATCTCTAGGTGGAGAAATGTTAGGCAGATCCTGGGTGAAATGATGAATGGTCTCTTGTCCTCTAAAACACGCCTATCCCATCCATGCCATGTCCTGCAGGGGCCTAGGCCCAGCCCAGGCAGTCCCAGCACCTACGTAACTAGGTGTGTGTGCGTACTTCGTACTGGTTCTGCTGATATCCAATGGAACTGGAAACGTTGGGTCGTGACCAGATTGACAGATCTTTATCCCTCCCGTCAACAGGATAGTTCTCGCAGTCGAGACAATGCCATTCGGATCCAATGTCAAGGGTTGTCGTCAATATGGCATTCCGAGCTATTATTCCACAAACCCATAGGTTTATAATAAAAAATACGTGTCTATCCTAGATAAGGTACTTTTCATCTTGTCAGCTGCCGAACCGCGAGGTTTATTTCCTACCGAATACCCATTCCCGGCTGTCGGATCACCTTACGGAGGCTCGGCCCGGTGCGACTTGTCATCGTTCAGAGATGACGGATTTTCAAAACCAACGGAGAACAAGTAGAGAATCAGCCGCATGCCTTTTGATTAATACAAAACGAAGCGAGAGCTATGAAATTAAAACTCTGACGCAAGTGCGCAAGCCAGAGCAATAGCGGCTTGTCTTCCTGGTCGCATAACAACGAATAAGATTGCTGAGATAGCGGATCTTCACAATAGACAGCAGAGCGAGGAAAAAGCAAGTTCGCATACATGGGCGTTGTAGAGTGGGTGTTGTGCGTCCGTATGGCATAGACTACCTACCTAGGCATGAGTGTTTTACAGTACAGCGTCAGTCTGGCCTAACTCTGCGTAGGGGCCTGGTAAATTGGGCCATCCATTCCTTCTCTATAACCTACCAGGCCTGCTCCGGGGTGGATGAGGGCTAGAATTAGAATCATTGCAGAGCACACATATTGCCAATGCTGAATCAGATCACGATGAATAGCGCTTGGCTGTCCTGTTGTGCACCTTGTGTGTCACGGTGCAACGTTCGGAGAACGGCAGCGGAAGCTGGCTGGTGTGTGATTGAGGCTGCATGTAGCCTTGTTTGGAGACTAGTATTGCTGCGATGTTGTGTGATCTCATTCTCGTCGAGGCTCATCCTCTCCATATGGCGATGGCATCATGTTCTCTATTAGTGTAATATGACTTCTTCGCTTTCATGACTCTCCATGCAAGTATAGTGATCAACCATGAATTTTCAGGCAATCTGCTTCTGAAATAAAGAAGTCCAAATCTGGCGCTTGAGACTAGGACACATTTGGTGTTGTACAACATAAGGTAGCCTCCCAGCACGATATGTGTGTACCTCGCGCAATGTAGCATCGCCTGTAAGTCGTTTCTCGCGACGATGTAGATTGTTTTTGGGTACTGGAGGTGATATGCGGATGCAATCGATTTGTGGTCGCACCGCATTTGCGTGTCCTAGGTTGCATATATACTCTGTGCTCAATGGCCTATATGACACCAAGATGCTGATGGTGATAGACACGGGTCACATGGATACATAAACTGACATGCCTCTGAGGTTTGGATGCAGGACGCGTAAAATTTCTGGAGAATGCTCCCAACCAAGTAACAGCAACACTCACGTTGTTGGCTTAAACAGATGCCAGCAGGCCAAGTACAAGGCTCAGACAACTCTCAGCCAGCGAAAAGCACCAAACTTGAAACTGAGTTGTGTCGGTATTCTAACAAAACCATGGACCAGTCAGGCGATCTTCCTTCAAGGTTCAGGTTAGGTTAAACGGTAGTTGGGAGTCTGGGACACAAGAGATGTGTTCTGAATGCTCATGGCTAATAAAATATGTGTCAGTGTTTACACTTTCAAGATGATGCCAAGGTCTCTTTCATGAAAGGTCGGAGATGTCTCTGGTTATATCACTGAAGCTCTAGTATGTAAGCTCCCACCAGCACTCAACCTGTAGTAAATAGGTACCTAGGTAAGCAACCTCCACTTTTGATCTGTGTTTAGAAAAAAGTACGTACACTTACCTAAACCACCTCATCTAATAGGGCACTCATACCTGCACAGCCGGCTGTGCGATTAGTGTCACGTGCTTATTGCACAGCCGGCTATGCGGATAAGGCTAAATGTCTGACTTTAGATTAAATGCATAGCTGCTTTTTAATAATAACACCATTTTCAATTAAAATAGCTATTTAATAGTATTTTTCATCTTTATAATAGTTTATTACTTTATATTTTAT
>JAAQPG010000336.1:0-19723 GCA_013186905.1 Fusarium udum | reverse complement strand
CAAGCTACCCTCAGCCTCCTGCCCCTCAACCTCCCAAGGAGACCTACCCCGCTCCCCCCAAGGAGACCCAGCCCGGTGTCACTCCTCCCAAGGAGACTCAGCCTGCCCAGCCTCCTGCCGAGTCTCACCCTAGCTACCCTCAGCCTCCTGCTCCCAGCAAGCCTGCCGAGACTGCTCCCGTTGTCCCTGCTCCTAGCAAGCCTGCTGAGACCTACCCTGCTCCTCCTGCCACCACTCCTACCCACGTCGTTACTGCCGGTGCTGGACGTGTCGGAGGTAGCATCGGAGCTGCTCTCTTTGCGGCTGGTTTCGTCGCCTTCTTCCTGTAAATAATTTGACTGCTCACACGGAGCAACGAGTATATGACGGTTTGGAGATATATACGTTGCATAGTACATGCACCTATTACCTGCACCTATTGCATTCTATTAGATAATTTTTTAGATTAATATATTTACGGGCATGAAGCCAAGTAAAGTCTTTACTGTGCACCTTTTGAGATTTCCTTTATGAACCTCTGAGCGTAGCTGGGTCAAAGATCCCAGATCGACAGAAACTATTCCGTGTCCTTTTGTGTGTCTCGCTCTTTCGACTTGAGAAACTTCCACTGTCGTCTACCTCTCCAGCAAATCTCTGTCGTTCAGTTTGGACTCTGGGCTCTATCTTGTTCCACCAATCGGATACTTTATTGATCTTTCACGCCAATATAATAGTTGGGACAGAGACTATTAACAATGGGTCCAACTTCGCTCGAATAAGAGACTCACACAGAAGGGGGAAGAGCCATCACTCTTGCTACTTGAGATCGCTAAACTCGTGGGGAAAGCTGGAGACATCATGGGCGAAAGGAGATGAGAGGAATGATAGTGAGAGCTGTGTTCTATGGTTATCAGCTGTTGTTAGTACCACTCACAAATATGATCGATACGATAGTGAAATTGAGTATGTATGCTGTTAGACTGCCGCGCTGAGTCGTTGGCTTGAATCCTGCCAAACTCGGCTTCTTTTATGCTGGCTTGCTTCTGGCGCAGGTCAAGCAGCAAGTTAATCTGATGTTTTCACAGTCATCTGTGAAGTGATATTTCCGACTGGACTGAACTCACAGAGTCATGAGCTGCCTCTGCCTCTTCCATCGAGCCTGTCAGATCGTGCTCGGCATCCGCTGGTGTATGCACACAATAGCACTGAAGTTTGCGATTTGTGGTAACAACTGGCGATATCTGCTTCCAAACGGCGTGTTAGCCATCAGCGAGTGAACGGAGTATTTTGAGCTCATCTCGAACATCGCATAACGTCTCCAGGAGTGCGGTATAAGACGAAGTGACGTGATATCACCTTGACTGCATGTCCAGCTCGGTTCAGACTCGTGTTGTTATCCTTTCCTGCTTTGGCTGCACCACGAAGTTTTCTGTACTGTTTTGAGCACCCAGCCATAGGGATCAACTACGAATAGCACATCCGGCTCACGATTTACACAAAATCAAGCATCACGGAAATCCTTAAACAGCTTTGCTTTAGTGTTTGCCTGATAACTAAGTATTATGAGAGGTGGACTTTATTTATTGTGCCAAACTGAACTAAGCACCTTCCAAACGGACTCTGCAAAGACGCCCCGTGGACTTTTGAGCCAACTGTTAACCACTCAAACAGCCCACTCGTGATCCGTTCCGTGCAAAACGACTATGTGTCACCCTCCGCAAAACTCTTCTTTATTGTTGCCCGTAAGTAACCATAGTGCCTATACTCCATTTTCGCTGTGATGACAGATGCTGGATCAGCTTAGTCCTAGGAACACTACGGCACGGCAATTGGTAGCCTACTCATGAAAGATCCAGAATCACAGCTGGTCGTTGATCACTGTTCGGTGGGCCGTCCCTCACTTTCTGGTAGATGTTAATGTATAGAAAGTGTTAATAGTCTCTGAGGTTTGTTTAGGCTCGGAGTCAAAGAACGGACGGTGTGCGTTCACTCTATGTTGCATCTGTATTGGTTCGCTGTCCGTATAGCAGCACTGGGGACTGGTTTAAATTTTATGCTTGTAGTAGATGCCCCAGTCTGCAGTTGTAGATAATACTTTTGTACCTTTGCAATACCCTTTATCTATCTAAGTGCTTTTATCTTCTCTTATCTATATTTAAGGTAACTAATCCTCTTTCTTAGTCAGACATGATAGTTGACTCATCCCAGCGCTCCATACTGACATCTCCCGCCCCTCCTAGCTCACTCTGTCCAAGCGATGACGCCAGTTTAACGTCTTGGCCCCATAAGAGATAGACTGGATCGAAAAAGTTAAAAACCGCTATAGCCATAACCATGATAGCACCATCTAAACCAATGAAGTATCCTTCGTGGGTAATCAGGTAGCCACTCCAGCCCTGCAGAAGCTCAACGGTTCGGTAAATGCTTCGGATGAAAATCATGGTCAAGGATATAAAGACTGCAGCCAAGAGCTAAGTATTGCCATTAGATACGCCCTTCTTCCGCGTCTGTAAGTTGGACTTCTTGACAAAGACTCTCCTCAGAAAGTCAAGAACTAGGGCAGCGAAAACCACCATAGCTGCCATCTGGAAGACAATACCAGCGACCTATTACGTTAATGTCATTAGTTACTGTTGCCTCCTTTCCACACAACAAACAAGGGCTACGGGGCTTACCATGATGTTTGTTCCCGGCTTTGTATCACCGTTAATCTTGTCTGACTCCGTAGATGCCAATGCTCCTCAGACAGCTTGTACGACGAGAGCGATGATATCACATGTTAAAAAGACGATTGCGTACATCCTAGGTCCAAGGATAGACGATTCTCGACCAAGACGATTGATGAGAGCGCCGAGTATAACGTAGAGTCCTGCCGTGATGAAGGTCGGAGCGATGATGAGAGTTGTAATCTGCATCAAGAACGCGTTGTTGTTGTATGGACATTCGCTTGACCACGTTCGACCAGCCCAACCAATGACTTCAGCTAATTGATAGATGTTAGTAATATGAAACTCTCGGTACTGTTTATGAGATGTTGGAAGAGCAGTTTGACATACTCATGGCTCCGACTGCAAAAGCAAATGACGTCCATTGACGTTTCCTAACAAATTGGACAAAGTGGCCAAAAAGACTCAGACCGAAGAGAGCACAGAATGCTATTCCAGCCCCCAAGCTCGGCACATAGCCGTAAGAGGTATTGATTCCTTCTATCAAGCTGTGACATCCTGACCTTAGTGTATCGACTTGCTCTTGGGTGAGCGGACCCGACGCATCCGTAGTGTTGGACATCTCGAAGAGGTAGCTCTGGGTACGTTTCTGTCCAGCTCGTTTCGAAGTTATGGATTTCAAGTCGTGGCTCAGTTAGGGTGCAAAATAATAATCGTAAATAATGTATTTACTCGCTATCGAGGATGTTGCTTGCATGAGGATTTGATAGAAGATAATGGGAGACATTTTGGTATAAATATGTGGTCTGATCATGACAATACCCACCCGGTGTCCGCGGGAGCCCATTCTTAACCAGTTGGGAGTTGAGGTTATAATTATAAAAACGGGATAAAATTTCCAGACACAAGTTCCGGGCTTCCCGGTTGCAGAAAAGCTGTAACATCTAACTATCTCCATCCAAACAGAAGACTGCAGACGGTATACTGAACACTTCCCAAGTTACTCAATCAAACATCAAGTCTTATAATAAGTAAAACACAGCGTTGGTCTTAGAGATATGTGTCATGCGAGCTGGCCAGCAATATTGTTATGTGGAGTTCAGCAGGAATGCTCTGGCAAACTGGTATAGTCAAATCAGCCGCTTATCCAGCAGCTGCAAGCCACCAATCATGGTTCTTATCTGACACCTATTGAGCATCCTATTGGTAGCTGTTTCTCCCTTGCTTGAAAATCAGCGATGTTAGCTTTACGCTTTCAACATAAGACGTCCCGTATACCCGGTGGGAGGCTCTTCTGACGTGCCGAAACATCGAAAACCGGCTTGAGCTAAAAGTTTCTGACGTAACGGCCCGGCCTTAACCAGATCAGAAGACAGTCTAGCGGGCCAAGATAACTCCCGCGCCATAAGCCGACACATCAGATATCAGTGGATACGTCATATGGAGACTGGGTGGAATGCCTGACCATTTAATGGGATTCAGCCGGCAAACATACAGTTTCAAACAGGACTCTGTGTTATCCGGTAAACCCTTCATGCGGTATTTGTTTCTTTATGTATCATTATGCCAAAGCTATACTTGGAGTAAGTTTTGTGAAGTCTCTCTTGTGAACTTCCGATACAAATGTAATAGGTCTAAGCATAAAATACCATTTTGCCATAGCCGCGTAGTTAGATAAAAATGGAAAGTCATACATCAGTCACCACGGAGAGAGTTATCTATTGTCAAGTAGATATCATTAAGAAGATATCATTAAGAAACACATAAGAGGGAAACATTAGCATATTTGTTAAGCCTGATGTCTCTTTTATCTTACGATCCCTCATTGAATTATACCTGCAAATTAGAACTATTAGTTATTCTTACTAATAACCTGAAACTAAATTAACATTAAAGGATAAGTATATTAATATACCAGGCGGCTAGAACATCGCTTTTGATACACAGAGTTCTCTCTGCTGATTCAAGCTCTTAGCTACAAGTCTTAATTACAAATAGCACAGTATAGGGTATTGATTCTGCGTTCTTATATGGAGTATCTAAAGGAATGTCAATATAAGGGTCAACTTTGTAGGTGTATAGAATGTCGCCAGTGACAAACTAGTCTAGACCAGGGATCTAGTTTCTGGGCCTTGCAATGTCAAGCTAGGGAGTGTTCCAGGTGAGCGGGCAGGTACAGGGTACAGGGGCACGTTAACCGCGTACAAGATCGCAAACCGCGTGAAGAATTAGGGGCGATCAGATTGATCACAGACAGTCTTCTCAATGAAACACAGATCTTTAATGGCTGCGCAAAGAGGTTTAAACCCAGAACCACGGGGATACTTAGTAAAAGGGCGTTAATCAATGGTTGCAAGCTGACTCGACTCTTTGGAGTTCAGTGTCAAGTGCTCAAAAAGGAAGACACCCGCTCAAGATATGAGCGACTCAAGAGACTGCTTCCCAAGAACTCCCACTTTCCGACACACGAAACCACAAAGGACGGGATTACATCTTCCCCCCTGACAAGCCCAATGCGGAAAACCCTCCAGTCACCAACACCAACAAGTCGCAAGACCCAGAAATAAGCTTAAACAATTAGTTCGATAGGCGGAAATTCTATTAAATTAACGTCTCAGGCCTTCCACGTGCATCTTACGCCATTACCAGGTCCAGACGAAATCAGAAACAAACAACCTTGAATGTCCAACTGAGTCTGTAACAGTCCCTGGAGCTTGGGCCTATTACCGCGCGCTTGGGGCCGGGGCCTTATCCGAAAAAGGCGTGCGGCTCCACGAAGCTGAGACGACGTGCTTTATCCACCACTGTCAATTCAGTAGACTCTTGGCGGGCGATAAGGGGTCGATCACTAAATCCGATGAAATATGGTCAAGAAACATATATAAACGTGAAACTCTTGTCGTCTTGTTTGTTGTTTCTTCAGCTTAGTTTCTCATCTCAAGTGCAGTGCATTCACTCTTTTTTCTACATTCCATTCCATTCTTTCTCTTCACTGTGTGAAGCTGGTCTATTACACTCTTTTCTCAAACTCTTACCTGACTTTTCTCACCACCTTCACCAATTCTCTCTTTTCAAAGAATCAACATGTCTTTCAAGGTCGCTGCTACTCTCGCTGGCGCTTTCGCCTCCGTCGCCCTCGCCCACGGAACCGTCACTGGTATCAAGGTCGACGGAACCTACCAGGCCGGCTACGATCTCAGCTCCTACTACAAGGCCCAGCAGGGCGGCGAGATCCCCACCATTGCTGCTTGGTCCGCTGAGAACCTCGACAACGGCTTCGTTCCCCCCTCCGACTATGGCACCTCCGACATTGCCTGCCACAAGAAGGCTGCTCCCGGTAAAACCTCTGTGTCCGTCAAGGCTGGTGGTACCGTTGAGTTCCAGTGGTCTGACTGGCCCGAGTCTCACATTGGTCCCGTTCTGACCTATGTTGCCAAGTGCTCTGGAAAGTGCACTTCTGCTGACCCTGCTACTCTCAAGTGGGTCAAGATCGATGCTGCTGGCCTTGATGGAACCTGGGCTGCTGCCGATCTGATCAAGAACAACAACACCTGGACTACCACTGTTCCTGAGACTCTTGCTGCCGGTAGCTACGTCTTCCGTCACGAGATCATCGCTCTTCACGGTGCCGGTTCCAAGGATGGTGCCCAGAACTACCCTCAGTGCTTCAACATTGACATCACTGGTTCTGGAACCGATGAGCCTGAGGGTACCTTGACCACTGAGCTCTACACCGACTCTGAGCCTGGTATTCTCTTCGACCCTTACAAGGGTTCCACCACCTACGAGATCCCCGGACCTGCTCTGTACGGTTCTGCTTCTGGCACCAAGCCCGTTGTCCCTGACACTCCCTCCAACGGAACCATCTCGACTCCTGCTCCTTCTGCCCCTACCCCCGTTGCTCCCACTCCTGTTGCTCCCACCAGCCTCGTCACCTCTGTCGCCGCCGCCGCTACTCAGGCCGCCGAAGTCCCTTCCACTGAGGCCCCTGCCACCGAGGCCCCTGTCGATGAGGAGGAGGGTACTGAGGATGGTTCTCTCCCCAAGACTTTCACCCTTGACACCTTCATTGACTGGCTCCGCTCCAAGAACGGTGCCTCCAAGAAGGTTCGCCGCCACGCTCGCCAGTTCTAAGTTATCTGAGATACACTGGGAGAGGATGCAATATGTTGATGGAGGAGGATTGATCTTTTGAAAGGTCAGGCTTATTTTATATGTAGATAATAGTGAATGCGCTTGCAGAAGTCAAGCCCATGTACAATATTAAAATCCACACACTCTTCAGAGTCCATTTGAACGTGATGTCGAACGTTGTGACTGAAATGCACGAATGATTAATACATAACCAGAATCTTTCTTTAATACTACACTGGCCATTTAATCACGCAACCTTAGAGCTAGCTGCCCAGAAGGTTTTAATACAAGTTAATGAAACAAGCATTACCATTGCCTGGAATGATTCTATACAGCCCCCCTGAAGTCCAAGATTCGAATTTGCTTCTTATGAGCAGATCCGATGTGAGCCCTTCTCATAAGGACTTATACTCTGAGAGATGCTATAGAATGGCGAAGTGTACATAATTCTGGTTGGGTAAACAGCTCGAGAAGCGGGGGATAGCTCGGCTATAGAAGTTCTGTGACAACTACTTAAAAATAGCCTTCCTAACATTGCTTTATCTTTTCTATGCTTGCTGACATTTGCCTTGTGTTGAGGGCCAATATTGTGCAGAGCTCAGCGGACTCGTGCCCAGACAAAATTAGTACCTAGGTAAGCCATCCTTGAACGATTGTAAAGTGGCCTTGGAATGCTAATCCTGAAGGAATAAGAATTCGATACATGACAGAGAGAGCCTCGGGTATCCAAAGAACAGTTTATCAGCCAGCTACAGGACAGCTTATCTAATTCACGACAGTAAAACTATATCGAATTCCATTTTCTCTCGTCACGATGTTACACAAGGCTCCATGTTTTTTGCAGTGTATAATTTCTTGTAGAATAGCCGATCGAGGGTTCCTAAGCTAGGGTCAATCGATACCATTGGGATCCTCGAGGTCTGTCGAAGCCGTCTTCGACCACCAGACCACTTCAACCGCGTGATTGAAAGCATAAGATGCCAGAGGAAAGGTTCATTTCTTAAAACCGCTTATAGGTCATATCAGTAGCTAATACCCTCCCGACTAGAACCTAACCCACCGACCAGCAGACCACTGCAAGTGGGGAGCCCCGGCATATCTATATGCCTGGAGGAGCACATTTACAAGATGTACCATCGAGTGCCAGTTCAAAGTCCAACTGGGAGATGGAAGAACAAAGTTCAACCGGCTCGGCGCAATTAATGGGGTAAGGGACATTGCCTTCTGAGCGAAGCACTATGGCGTCCTTCTTTACACTATTAATGTTCAGTATCCCACTCTACTATCTACAAACAGGACATCGCCCTTCTTCATTCCGAAGTCCAAGGGCAGTAGCTTGGAAGACATCGATTAAGCTTTTAGGTGTCTACTGTGTAGCCATTGAAAAGTTCAGCTTTGTTGGAACGCAGACTACAGAGTAGGCTTATGAAAGTAATGCGAAGGGCCAATGTATGACGAAGGTAAAGGAAGTAGTTAAGTATCTCTACAGCACACAGTGGGAAGTACCTTAAATTTAAGTTATCCATAACAGCTAATACCTCCTCGTTCCCTTATTTAGCCATAGTACGATCGGATGTATTAGATCCGGCAATTAAAAGCTCGTTCCGGCCCCTGAATAAACCATGACAAACGAGGGATCGGCCATTTGCCGTCCAGAATTGCCTACAGAATCGATTCTAGCGTATTCTGAAATGCAGTTAATTCTGCCTATTCTATAATACAAGTCTGCATTGCGACCCTAGCGTAGCATCAGGCCCAGGTTGTGTATGCATAACCCCGCGCCCTCAAAAGTCCGTTGGACATTTGAGGACTGTTCTGTAAGTCTTTAATTGGTGCGCCTCGGTCCGCAGGACAGTTACCCACCTACTTTAGCTTTTCTATCTGTAATAGGTCACCAGCTCATGATGTGACTTTTATATGCTGCGGTTTATGCCTGCCAGAAATGAGGTGTAGTGTAACATGGTTGGGTTTATTTCAAGAGAGTTATCCATGTAATCATGCTTTACAAGTGATATTGTTAAATGTAATATGGGATGAATCCCTAAAGTGGCATTGAATATATCTTTGTAATGCTTACGATGTTTTTCTTTGACAGCTGAATCAACCTCTTGCTAAGCCGATGTTCGTCATATCGTTCAACATAAATACTCTTCTGTTCATCACTCTAATTCTTCGCTGTGTCACTATCACAGCCCTTTCCACTGTACACAAATCCGCCTCCATTAGTTCTGTTCAGTAACCACATCAAATCGCTCAACATGAAGTACCTTCTTACCCTCGCTCTGGCCATCCCCGCCATCATGGCCACTCCTGCACCAGTCCCCGACAAGACTGCAAGCACACAGGTGCAAGCCTGCGCCTGTATTAACGCGCAAGGCCAAACCACGGTAGACGGGTACTGCGGGTACATTCGCGGCCGAGCCGAACGAGTTGACGGTGGGGTTCTTGTAAGTAACTGTCGTTGCTCCTGGGATCTTATGTTTTGCTAACGTCGCGATACTCAGTGCTACCCTAGCGACAAATATTCGGACTACATGCCCGAGTACTTCACTGCTGAATTCTGCAAGGGCTACTATCCGGGCTACAACGACCGCGTGTGCAAGACCAAGACTGTGTGCCCGCTTATTGGAGACTACTGGGTTCCCTGTTAAGTTCTTTAGCCTTGGTGGAAAGCAAGCGTGCTTTTATGTTGATTGATTTCTATGGATATGTTATATCTATCTCTTTACTGTACTTAGTTTTCGGTTTCAACTTGAGGCCTAAATTGACCTTCGAATTGCATGGCCATAGGCTTGCCCTATTACCTCTGACTGTCTACAAACTGCAAATCTGCCCCCGCCATATTGAGTGATGAAGATACGTATCAAGAGCAACCAATGAGAAGCAGCGGAGGCTCCGGACCACGGCCGTCTCTACAGTCTGGCTGAACAGCCTCCCCTCACACAAATCTGACCTAGTGGCAACCCTGTTCAACTGCAGCACTGTATACAATGGCTCCGCCAGAAAGGAGGATACTGCTACCCAAGTTCACGGGCAGAGCTCAAGGCGACAACGACCAGGTAGCTGCTGTTACCAAACTCAGATCTCTTCCCCCGCGGAGACGCAATGCTCCTGTGGCTTGTCAGAGTGAGTTTCAAGGGTCCAGAATCTCACTGGGGAATCTAATCAATAATCTATAGCCTGCCGCGCACGTAGGGTCAAGGTAATTCTTTGACTCGTTATTCCAGCTCAGTCTCTGCAGCGGCAGCTAATAGTAAAATGGCAGTGCGGAGGTGCTCGTCCAAAATGTCATCAATGCGAAAAGGCTTCGATTGACTGCGTCTACGATGCGCCAGCTGGTCTTAATCACCGCCAAGCCGATAAAGAGCAGATTGCCAGGCTCCAAGCCACCGTCGAGCATCTTCGCCAACACGCTTCTGCACAAGGTACTCCGATCTCTGACCAGCTGGCAACTTCCCTTAGCCCTCGACCATTAGGAGCATCGCCACCTGAAAGTATCTACCCAGATGTGCAGTCCTCAGTAGACTTGGTCGAATTGCTCAGAGATCAGCCCGAGGAATTCGCCTTACATGCCTTGGAGTCTCTGCGACAAGACCGCTCCCCGAAAGACATTATGGATTCGATCGGTGGCAATTTGTCCGTGAATGTTAACCCGTAGATATATGCAGCAGCTAGAGGCAGTGTCACCCCAACACAAACACCGCTCGAGTTCCAGCTCGTTGTTCAGTATCCAAATGTCTATTTGCCTCTAATCCCTGTCGATGCAACTTCTCTGGACCTAGGCCTACTCGGCATCGAGCCACAGGATGCCGACATCTTTCGAGATACAGGGCTATCGAATCTTCTCCACGACCATGTATCGAGTGCAACGGTGAACAGAGTAGTCCAACCGCAGGATATGTTAGGCAGAACATCATTTAGTGTTGACAACGATATTTTTGTCGACCCTCGCCTTCATCATGTCGACATCTCGCGCTGGATAAGCATCCCCATAAGTAACCAATTCGCCGCTGAAGCCATCGCCTTATATCTCAACATGAACCAGCCCTGGTGGGCCTTTTTCGACACCGATCTATTCCTAGATGATCTGGTCAATGTGGAGACCAACTTCTGCTCCAGAATGCTAGTCAACGCTCTTCTTGCCTGGGCCACTGTGAGTATTCGGAACTACGTTCACATTCGTCAACAGTTATCACTAAGCTCGCCTCACAGCAAAGCTATGCCCACTATGAACCGATGGCCGCCACCCTACCTACCAAGCTTTTGGATGAGGCCTTGCGGATCTATGATGATGAGAAGGGCGTTGACTGTCTCAAGACGGTGGCAGCGACATCTTTGATGAATATGACGTTGACTACGCTAGGAAAGGATAAAGCGGGACGTCTTTTGCAAGAAGATAATGCAAGGATGGCTCAGCGCATGCAATTGTATGGGGAATCAGACGTCTACTCACAAAATAGGCTCGACCTAAGTGATGAGTGCGTTGAGAGAGCAGCATGCGCAGCTGCTTGGGGGTCTTTTAACTTCCAATTGTACAGTTCCGTGTGAATCATGCCCTGTGCAAAGTCCAGCTGACATAGTCGCCAGGGTTATATCGATGAGTTATTACCGAGAACCAATGCCCAAAAGGGCACCGAGGTTTCGCATCCCAGGGAAAACAATGACCGCAGCCTGGCACAACATACCTAGCATCGACACTACATATGCATCCGTGTGTCAATTCTGGCTGATCGTGTTTGACATGACCTACCTTTACTACTCCGAAAAGTCATTTTCCATGTCATCGGCCGTGGCTATATTCCAGAGGTTACTGGGCTGGGCAGATGCATTGCCAACCGCAGTGCAACGCCATGAAAATAATCCAGACCATGTTCTCAACATACAGTGAGTCAAGAGTGACCCTGACAGAATTGGTCAAGATGCTTACATCACCGAGTATTTGGTTCCATACTGCCATTATCGATCTGTTCCGTCCCTTCGAGCATGAGTTCCCACAACCCAAGCTTCCCGCCTTTGCTGGAGTAAACGCCACACCGAAAGCCGTTATATCAGCATCAATCGAGCAACTGAAGCGCCTTGTCTATCAATACCGTGCAAATTGCGAGTCGTCCAAGTACTCCATCATCTGGCAAAGCGGTATGCTCTACCTCGTCAACCATATACTACGAGATCTATCCAGTAATGAATCGCAGTTCTACTTCCTACTCTGCATGCGCGGATATCAGCACCTAGCCCGCTACATGCCTTTTGTTAGTGGCATAGTGCAGAGCCTGCTAGTCATGACGAAGCGACAGGGTGTTCCTTTGACAGCCAACACATAGCGGTTCCTAGAAGAGGTTCGGGATGAGAGTCGTAGGAGTCGAGAGTTCTTCAGTGCTTATCCGGTTGATCTTGAGATGGTGTCTAGGGATCCCTCTTCTGCAACGTTGGAGGAACTAACTAGCCGCTTCCAAAATCAACCTTCGGGGGAGGGCCGGGGCGAGGCATCCGATAGCGGAAGTTTGCCAGATGGCTGGAAGGGTACCGCCCAGGATCTAACAACAACGCTATCTATGTTGGAAGATGATTGAAACGAAGTATTATAATTGATCCAAATACAAACAGCCTGATTTAAGGAATTTCACACTTGATGTGACTGGCGACTTCCCGAAATTAAGTGATCTTCCCGCGCTCTTGAGCATTTCTGTTGACTGTATTCTAAGATATAAAACTATTCGGCAACATAACAATGTGACATTTATACTTAAGCCCCTTTTCTCGCCTCGCAAGAACTACAAAGGTGGAAGTTCGCCTCGTTCAGACCGATCCTCTCTTCCATTCTATTTGCCGTCTCAACTCGTTTTATCATATCTCGGTGAGCTTCATCTGCCCTTCTGTGACACCATTCCGTATCTTCTAAATCCTCACTCGGCGGGCTGGAGTGTTCAGGTAGTAGTTGTCTGTGGCAGTACCTCTGAAAAATGGGAAGATCCTTGCTGGATAGTTCAAAGTGCTCATCCCCTATACCAAGCATGACGGGCCTTATAGTCTGAGGGAAGGCTTTCAAATTGAGAGCCTCTTCGAGCTCGCGACGGCAGGAAGTTGTACCATCCTTGACAACTTGCTGTAAAAAGATCTGAATCAGCATGGACATGCTAATTTCCACGTAGACAGCCTCTTCATTGTTTCGTTGACGTCTGCAGCTGATCAAATCTGGGACGCCCCCCCAATTTTCCTCCAGGAATAATGTAACAACTATGTGATCTCCTAGGCATAATGAATATCGGAAGTCCCTAATCATTTTGAGAATGACGCTAGTTTTATGAGCGTCCCACGAGGTTGCAGGGTAGGTGCGGCGTTGCAAGATCCGGAAAGTATCGACGGCAGAGATGAGAGAGGACGCCATGCTCGCTTTTACCAAAGTATCACTGCTTAGGCGCTGTCCTCTGGGAGTCGAAATATGGAATCTATGGGAAACAATGATCGAAAGAATGCGTCGTATAAGACGTTGCTTTCCATCCCATTCAAAGTCACTACAAGGGAAACCGTCTGATTTATGGCAAGCAATTAGGACTTTATACAGCGCATCGAATTGTCGAGTACTTTCCCATTCAATGAGATAATCTCTCATGTAAGCGTCGAATCCCTTAGGAACAATGCGCAGTAAGTAGTCTAACTTGCATATTCGTTTGACGATGCCCATACTTGTGTCTGGGTGTGTCGGAAGACTTTTAGTCATTTGAACAAAAGAGGCCCATAGAAGATCTAACATTTCGACTAACGCCGAACCGTGAATAATGTCGGCGTGATTTGAGAGCAACTGGAGCTGAATTTCTAGTTGTCGCCATGCCGATAGCCAATTGCGATCATCCTCGTTCTTGTTCGATGTGTATCGAACTTTTGGGCATAGGCAATTTCGGAGAAGGCGCGATCTGAACGTTCTGATGAATAATTCTTCTTGAGGCGCCTTATGGCGCTCCATAATCTTCTTTCCATCGTCTGTCTCGATCAGGAAGTCGAAGACCGTTCGATGAACAGCCTCTACCCCTAGATTGTCATACTTGTTTACAGTGGAGTGTGGCTTGTCAGCCCATTGTTTTTCATCTGATGTCTCGTGATACCTTGCTCGAACGACCTCGAAGAGATCGGCCGTTCTGACAGGCAACCTGGTCGATAGTTCCTTGCACCGTTGCTCAAGGTCTGTGGCAGAGAGCTTGTCATATTCTTCAAAAGATGTGGACCACAGATCGTCACTTGACGCCAGCATTAATTCCAAAATAGATATCAACCCTGCCGAATACATCAGTAGTGGAACGTCCAATGGTAGGGCTTTGCGGTTTGATTGCCATGTGAAGAGGACAATCTTGAAGACGAGTGCAGTCGAATACTGATAAAGATCCGAATCTTCGCCCAGCCTCGTCCACATATCGAGGTATAGTTCGTGAAGCTTCTTAGGAGTTTTCCGAAGCCTTTTTTGGATAAAGTCTCTTGAGTCGCCGTTCGAGATACCACGTGAAATCGATCTTGTTACCAGAACAGCCCAGAGAAATACCCCTTCTGCCTTGTCGCTGATACTCGTCACAAGATCCTCAATACCTATAGAAGAGTTTGCAAGAGATACTTCCTTCTTCAGTTTAGCCCGTGCGTATTGCTTGATATCATTTCGTGTTAAATCTTGCATTTTTATGTTGGGGTTCCGACCCAACCGCATTCGTATGGCTGACTCTGGACGGCTTGACATGCAGATCTTGACTAAACGTGGAGGTTCTTGCAGAGTATCGAGAAAATCAACGAGGATGCCTACACCGTCATCATCCATAAGCTCATCGAGTCCGTCAATGAAAAGACAGAAAGGTCGAGCGGGCTGCCTTGCGTAACTGTGAACCAAGAATTGGAGGTCATCCTTGTCCCAATCACCAGGTCCAGCCTTACGAGACCAGTCGGGGTTGTGTTTTAGACAGCTCATAGCATACTCTTTGTCTGAAGAGAACAGTTGGTAGACCAAAGAACATAGAAAGCCCTTGAAACTACTTTGCATATGACTGCCGACCTTCCAAAAGAAGTGGACGATGACCCGGACTTCAGGTTGCCATTGTCTCAATGATGGGATCGTTTGTTCATGGGAGACGATAAACTTCATGAGAACACTCTTTCCGGATCCAGGATGGCCGCTAATCCAATAACGGGCTTCGGGCGATTTGAGCCATATCACAAAGCTGCTGCAAGCCAGCTCTTGAGGATAAGAGTCTGCTTTGTTTTCAGACTGGGAGTATGATTCAGAAGCCCCAGGTTTTAGATAACTACCCCCAAACTCTTTCTCGAATAGCCAGTTGAAAGTCGATCCATAGGAGGCATGTATCTCGTTTCGTCGACGATTCATATCGGGGTACTGAAAGCTGCACAGGAGTTGTTCATAAGCCTCATTCTCCCGTCGAATGTTTTCTCTCGCTTCAGCTTCTGTCAAAATGGTGTCTTTTCCATGCTCTGCGTGTGACATGAGTCTCGACTCATGACTAGCAAACTCTGTTGTGATATGAGTCTTGGTAGATGCCTCAGCTTGATGGATACGGTCTGATATTTGCGTGTTGACGAGGGCTACTTGTGCTTGAATAAGGTCATGTAGTTTCTTTTCGCTGGTGGATGTTGCCTGAAGTAGGTTTTGGAGCTTGTCTTGGAGGTTGTCAGTCTCAACTTGAGAGATGTCGAGACGTTTAAAAACCCCAACAAGAAGATCTGCCTCCAGAGACTCTTTTGCTTTCTGCAGCTGACTTTCTAGACGATCGATTTCTGGCTTGTTGACGATGCCTTGAAGAAGTGCTCCGAAGCGCGCTCGTTTGCGAGGCCTTGGTTGAGAAAGGAAGCGAGTTGGAGTTTTCTTCCTCCACTCTTCTTCGGCATCTCGACAGTTCTGAGCTAGGTTCAAGAGTCTCGAGTTATCGTGGCTGAGGGGCTGCTGTGTGTTTTCCAGCGACTGGGTCAAATTTGAAGCGGTCTCTGCGAGGGTCTGGGCGTAGACGCTGAGTTCTGGATCCGGTTCGCCTGTACGATAGGCATTTTTGCAGAGTGTGGCTGTTTTCAGTCCGACTTCAACTAATTGAAGGACGTTACACACGAGCCCCAAGGCGGCAAGTGGCTCGAGGCCTGACATGCTGCTGGGTCAGGTGGGATAGTGCTATCCGAAAAGCCTATTTCGCTTCGGTGGACCAGCTGAGAGTTGATTTGGGTGGTGAGTTGAAAGTTAATCTGCGCCGACCTGTGACTTTGAGTTGAGGCCTCAGGTGAGAGCCTCGTTGGGCTGACTTACCCCGCAAGCCACAATGCTACCCAATGTTGTACAGACATGGCAATGTCCAATAAGCAAATAAGTGAATTACAATAACAACAATTGTTCCCGACAAATGTACCTAGTGCTGGTTTAGAGGGACTAAAGCGGGATTCTGGCAAGGTTGACGCTATGGATTGACCGATGGACCCCATATGAGACGCTAACTAATGCTAGATCCCGACTGACGACGCGCCACCAGTATCGCAGATGCTGGAAATGGCATCAGCCTTTTGAATGTTTGATGCCTGCCCATCGACCTTGTCGCACTTCTTGGAGGATGAAGTATGTTCCATTCTGAACTGGCCAATCAACAAGCGTAATTAATTGTCGCAAAGGGCATAATTCGGCCAGTCCTGGTATGACGGTTTAGACATGACTCCATTCCTGACTCATCCATTTCCCCAAAGTTACCATTTATTGGAAGTATCAAAACGTAGAATGCCACAGACGAATAAGATATCTCGAATGAAAATTATATCCCAAACTGGGTTTCCGTCTCCAAAGATGACACACAAAAAATGCTGACCTAATCCCATGAGTAAACCTTATAGGGCTGACCACTGCAGCCTCGATGCAACCCGCGACGTCTGCCTAATCCAGGCTGAAAGGCAGCACTCTTTTTTTCAACCCTCATCATCCTCCCCCTCAAAACCATCAAAAGTACCACTGCATTTCATCAATTTCTCAGAGCTTTTGTATCGAATCATCACCAAAATGTCGCAGAATCGTTCAGATTCTATCGCCGACGACTGGCTTGAAGTCGAGAGCGCTGCGTCCGTCATTTCGATGGATTCACGGCCATCGTCACCATCGCCATCCCCGTCCCCTCCCCCGCAAGAGACCCCTGCACCAACGCCGCGCATCGTCGTGTCATCCCGCGCTGGCCCATCAAATCCCCCATCACAGTTGCAGCTCGCTTTGCGCCCGAGAAATGACACCATCGAGCCGTCCAGCGTCGCTCAAACGCAGCAGCCGCTCCCCGCGCAAGACCCTGATGCACCCTTCTATATCGATACTATCTGTCCATCTCCATCACCACAATCTGTACGGCCGCGGCGTGGTCCGGTGCCTGTAACAGACTGCACTGTTAAGTCCATCGCTGCATGGCAACGGCAGCAGCATGAGAAGCTACTCCGAGAGTACATCGCAGACGTGGAGACCGATGCGCCTGATGATTCCTCCTCCAACCCGGACCCAAGCGATTATCACAAGGCTTGCCAAGACGCCACTGCATCTCTCGACGCCGTCGCCAAGCTAGCCAAAGATATCGGAGGACACGCAATCTCTACAATGAGCTTGATCCGCTCGACGTGCAAGCAGCTCTGCACACAAACAGCAGACCTTGGCAAGATGCTCGAGGTCTACGCTCAGCACTGGGCTTCCAAGGGCTCCAACATGGCATTGATAGACATCCCACTAAACCCCGACACCTGGGAAGCCTTGTCGGAGCTGAAGGAAGTCGTTCTGAAAACACAGGAGACTCTTTCGAGTGTTGCCCCGCCAGCAGATTTTGGCAGGCGTTTGACGGCGGCAGATATCCCTCTGCCTGCCAATTTGGAGCTAGCTCGGGGTCTCGAAATATTGGAGGACATCCGAGATCTCCTCACAGAGTTTCTACCCATTCTGAAAGCGTGAGTCAACCTTCCTCCTCGTAAATACTTTCTTAAGCTGACAGACATCCTCTAGGGACTTTGACGAGTTCAGAACCAAGCATATGGGTTTCCCACCAGCGGCACTACCCGATCGACCTCACAAAAAGTCACATCAACCACCAAACCCCAAAGTCCGCCAAATTCGCGATGAGCTGTACACCATGAAAGACCACTTCGTCATGATAAACGTCTTCCTCTCCAGACTAAAAGACTCTTCCGCATCGCCAAACGTGGCAGACCCTCTAGTCTTCAAGTCCCTCAAGCGCATCACCACAGCCATTTCAAAAGCGCTGACCAACAACCCCTCCGACTGGATCGAGTCAGACATGGAGTCGTCTTCTTGCAAGACCATGTCGTATGCTCAATTCCTGACGCTGGACCCTGATGTTCTGAGCCATATTTCATCGCATTTACAGGATTTTCAGGATGAGCTTGGTGTTGATGCTAAGCCGGGAGAGGGTGGGTGTGATTTCTCGCAGGAGATGATTCATAACCATCAGGAATTCATGTTGTTGGAGGGTGGGCAGTTACAACAGCTTCGCTCGGTGATTGAGTTTACTGAGAGTATCTTGATGACGCAAGGATAAGAAAAGATGGGGCTGTGATGAAAAGAACATGATCGGAGTTTGGTTGGATTTACGAAAATTGCTTATGGATTGTTCTGTTATTGATACCGGGCTGACAAAAAACATGTCACGCCATTGGTTTTTTATGCGCCGGAGGTTCTTATCGCACATGGATTGGGCTAAATTGACGCCTTGGTTTTGGTGGATTTATTTGTTTCAGGGACCCCGGGTATAACGGCAACTGGAGTGAGATAAGCTGCTGGAAATCCTTCCAGGCCACACCGAATCTGGAAGTCGACTAAGGACCCTTTGTTTGGTTTATACGTCTGCCTGACCAGGCATCTGGATTTATTTAGGTTGCTGGATTTCTTACGTTGTGATCTTACGCGGACTATGAAGAAAGTGGAGAAAGGGAACAATATAATAGATTGGCTTGCGCAATAAAACGACCTTTACCTTCTTCACAAAATCGTCTATTTACACTAGTTTATATTTGCAAGTTACACAATCTCAGCAATGACCTCTTCAGAGACACCTATCGCATCAGAGTTGAGTCCCCAGGACTTAGCTACCCGAGGACGCGAAGTCACCGGTCTTTCTATCTACAGAGACACCAATGATGATATTGACATGGACAGAGTGCATGCACTGTTGGATGAAATGCACTCCGATGTACCTCAAGGCGGAACAGATATTGTTTACGGTGAAAGAGAAGCTCAGCGCCTTCGTCTCTGGAAGCCCACTTCAGGTTCCACCAAGGCCCCAGTCATCGTGTACGTCCACGGTGGCAGTTGGACAGTCGGTACTTATCTCGATTCAACGGGCTCAAAGAAAGTCAGCTACTTGAACGATCTCGGCTACGCCTTTGCGTCGATTAACTACACGCTTATCCCCGAGATTACTGTCAAGGAGCAGGTTCAAGAGATTGCTGACTCGGTGGCGTATCTAATCAAACATGCTGAAGAGTTTGGCATCGATCCAGAGCGTGTAGTCCTCATGGGCCACAGCTCAGGAGCACACGTCGTCACCCTCCTAGGCACCGACTCAACCTACGCCCAAAAAGCCAATTTCAACATCTCCATCCTAAAAGGCGTCATCGCCCTCGACGGCTCAAACTACAACGCCCTCGCAGAGTTCTCCGACAGCACCGGCCCCATAATCACCAACATGATCAAAGGACTAAGCGACGACCCAAAACGATTGGAGGACATGTCACCGACGCATCACGCAGCTGCACCGAACGCGGGGGCGTTTCTGCTGCTGCATGTTCAGAGGAAGGGGGACATAAGGCAGGCGGCTGAGTTGGCTGTGGCTTTGAAGGCGGCGGGGACGAGTGTGGGGATGCATGTTTTTGAGGGGGAGGGGTTTGAGGGGCATGTTAAGATGTTGTTGAGGCTTGGGGATGGGGCGTACCGTGCTCCG
>JAAQPG010000335.1:0-14622 GCA_013186905.1 Fusarium udum | reverse complement strand
ACCTAAAGCCAGAGGCAAGCCCCCCCCGGCCCCGTATCTACGAATCATTCCTCCACGCCCACATCTTCTCCCATCCACATTCATCCTCACAATCTCAACTCGCAACTCGCAACTCTCTCCTCTCCTTCTCCCTCTCTCCTAACAAACCAAGCAAAGCGTGTCGCGCCAGATGTCCTCCTCCTCATGTCCAGTCCGCATCGTCTGTCCGAAAATGCCGCACACGCCGTTCAGGTGAGCGAGCCAGAGCAATGTATCCGTACCTGTTCCAGTTCTGCGCCTGTCCCTGAGGCCCTGCCAGATACTTCTGCGACAGGCCATGGCGCTGGTGCAGGCATAGCCATAGGCGTAGGCGCGGGCGCCGCACAAGATAGCAGTGTCGTTGGCCCTAATCATGATTATGATGATGTTGATGATACCCATCAAGGGCACCTTGACCAATCCCCCGCCGTCGCCCTCGCTGCTGCTGTCGCTGCTGATCCCGCAGCCGACGACACTACTCCCACTCCCTCTTCCGTCTCTCCCTCCCTGCCGCCACCCTCTGCGGACAAGGTGCCCAACAACGTGCCTGATTCTGTTCCTGATTCTGAATACATGCCCCGTGGTGATGCCAATGCCAGGGACACTCCAGACCAAGCCGAAACCCTCCCCATCGGCGCTGCTCTTGACCCTGCCTCTGCCGCAACTTCCAGTAATAAGAAGGCCCGTGGCCCCGGTCCCCTACCGAGGCAGACCGGTCCTTCCCTGCTGACCCAAGCCTTGGCTTCCGCGAGAGGTATCACCAATGTCAAATCTCCCAAATCCTTCTCTCCTACATCTACTCCTTCTATAACTTCGCCCTCTCCCGCAACTCTTACAAACACATCTACTGCCGCTCGACAGTCTAACCTAGACAAGACCGTCCCATCCTCTGCGACTATCTCGACTCCTACTACTCCCACTGCGCAGTTGAGTCTTTACTCGTTGACAGGGCCACCAACCGCACCAGCGAACCTCGCTTCCCAATACGATCGCGATAGCGCCTCAAACCCCTTCGAATCTTCCTATCACAATGTTCCAGCTCAGCGCACCGCTCCTAGGCCGTTAGCTAGAGCCACTTCCGAATCTATCAATATGGGCGCGTCTACTACTGTTACAACGATGACGTCGCTCGTCCCTCGGGAGGCGGCGAGCGTCCCATCGACTTTTAACCATTCAACTCTTGCTACTTCACTTCGAGGTGCTCTTGATCATCGTGAAACGATTGACATGCCCCGTGGCAAGGCCTCGACATCTCTGGATCTCGATAGACCATCTGTTGATTATTATCAACCCCAACCTACAAGCTACACAGCAGCCCTTATCGACCGACCTGTCCCTCTCGATACTCGCTCAGGAACCAAGACACCACCTTTGGCGACGCGAAAGGAGGATGCGAAACCCGTTCAACAGAGGCCGATACAATGGGCAAAGATGCCGCCCCATTGGAGTGGCAGTGGCGCTGAAAAAACTGAAAAGATTTGGTCCATTGGTTCTGTAGAAGGACAAGAAGAGGATGGCTTAGTTGAGAAGTCTGTGACTGAGGCAATGGCTGGCCTGGAGCATAATGCTCGTAGCCGCAAGTCTAGCTACAGCCTACGATTCTTCAAAGAAGGTCTGCCACCAGAGGATAAGCCACGTCGCAAGGATACAAAACAAACGGCGAAAGAAAAATTGGCACCTCTTGAGGAGGATCATCAAAAGGCCTTGCGCGAAGCTTCCCAACCGACAACCTCTGACAAAGAGCCGACAGCCATTCGCACTCGCCAGGAAGACCGAAAAGGTTCTTTTTTCACATCAGATTCGCTCGATGAACAGCCTATTCTGAGCACATCTCCTAGCGAGGATTATTTTTCCATTCCAGTCAATGGCTCCATCAAATCTGAAGACAAGGCGCCGTTGCAAGTGCAGCAGCCAGTCTCCCAGGCCAAAGATGGAAACGAACAGGTGGAGTCGGCCAAAGTTGTGGGGCCGATCCCGGTCGCTAATACCGAGGCCGCCCGCGAAGCCGAAATTGTGGAGTCCAGACGGGACTCGGCGGGCAGCGCTCATACTGATGTCGGATCTCGCGATGAGGGAGAAGCCGAAGAATCTGGGGAAGAAAAGATCTCATCTGCCGTCTTTTTGCCCCACCAAGAGCTCCAAGATCCTTGTGTAAGTGAACCACAGGACCGCATTGCGGCCCGTAGTATTCGCGTGCGGTCTTTATCGCAAAGTAATCAGCGCCCGTGGCTTGTGAAGGCCGATGAGCCAGAGTCAGAAGCGATCCATGAGAAGGATGAACCTCCTTATGGAATCTCCCGTCACCCTTCTCGTGAGAAGCTTACCTTGAAACGCGGTGACCTCATCCCTCAACAAGGTGAAGAGGGTGCCGTTATTGAGGAGGAAATCACAGTGACAACTGACTCTGATAAACAACCGCAAATCGTGAGCCAGTATGAAGACCATATCCATGATCATCAGCATGACCCTCAAGAGCCTCTGGAGGCGATCGAGCTCATTCCGTATAAACATCAAGTTGGTGGACACACCACCCTCTGGAGATTCTCTCGAAGGGCTGTCTGTAAGCAACTCAACAATAGGGAAAATGAGTTTTACGAGACTATAGAGAGATACCACCGTGATCTGTTGCCTTTCCTTCCTCGGTACGTCTGATCGAGTTGTGTTTTGCGACCCTCTGCGTCTGTATCATTGAGATCGTGCTGAAATGCTAACTTTGGCAGCTATATCGGTGTATTGAATGTCACCTTCCAGAAACAGGCTCGCCGAAAGAGCACGTCCAAGAAAGACGAGGCGGCAGCAGCTGAGCGCAAAAAGGCACAGGAAAAGCTTGAGTCTAGTAGAAACGAACTGGAACAGAACGAGGGTCAAGATGCCATTAAAGTCGAGAAACCGACAGGCAGAGTTATTAGCCAGTCTCTCGCCAATAGCAACATCCCTGTCCCAACGGTCACCTTTGACGACAACAGGCACATTCTGCCCCGAAATCTTCTCCAGCCGATGCCTTTGCCAAGAGAATACCGACGACAAAGCATCTCAACTTCCACTGTATCAAATCACCCTGTGCCATCTTCCGGAACATCGGGCCGACCGCCTCTGGATGAGCGACCCAACAGTTGGGGCGCAACCATGGTTAACAAGAGGTTGAGAAACGAGGTTTTCAACGACGCATTCCTGAAGGAACCCGTCAAGATTCATCGACATCGCCGACCACACCAACGATCAATTCCACGCCCTACTTTGCAACGTCTCCTACGATCCACGAATTCCGACCCTGCTTTGATCAAAAGTAACTCCCCGTTCATCAACGGCCACGATGAAGCAAACGGCTATCCTCAGGAACGAAAGATTGCGCACCACTACTCACACAGTGATCTCGGACCTGGCATGGATGAATACGTTCAGTCTGAGCCTGAGCAGGCTCCCGAGGAAGTTAAGGATGTGACTGGAACAAGCGCGCCAGAGCCGGAAACTCTGAAGGAAAACCCTCTCGCAGCGAAGAAGAAGCGCAGGTATTCTGCTGGTGGTCTTCGACGGAAACCTGAGGATGTCAGAGAATCCAGGGGAGACTTGAAGTACTTTGAGGAGGCTGATGATGCTGGGTACAAGGGAGACAACGAAGACAAGCCCAAGCGACACTCGAAGACACATTCTACGAATGGACACCATCATCCTGATACAAATGATACCCATCATCACTCACACTACCTGGAGCATCTACGCCCTGAAGATGAGTCTGCCATCGAATCGACTGAACCCACCCCGGCCATGGAAGAGACCGCCCATGAGTTCACCAAGATTCCTAGGCCAGTCAACCCGAAAGAGGCCAAGACTCAAAAGGATCGAGTCGAATACTTCTTGCTCCTAGAGGACCTTACCTCAGGGATGAAGAGACCTTGTATGATGGATCTGAAGATGGGAACTCGACAGTATGGCGTGGAGGCGACTCCAAAGAAGCAAAAGTCGCAGACCGAGAAGTGCCGAAACACAACATCAGCTGAGCTAGGCGTTCGAATTTGTGGATTGCAAGTGTGGAACGCTGCGAAGGAAACCTATGACTTTCAGGATAAGTACTATGGCCGCAAACTGAAAGCTGGAGACGAGTTCCAAGGCGCACTGCAAAAGTTTCTATACAACGGTGTCGATCTGCATAGCATTCTGCGACATATTCCAGTTGTGCTCAAGAAGCTTGGACAACTCGAACAAATTGTGAGCAAGCTGAACGGTTACCGTTTTTACGCAGCGAGCTTGCTCATGTTTTACGACGGCGATACGTCCGAGGATGTGGACAACGAAACGATGTACGAGTCTACCACCGACTGTGCAACAGATACAGAGGAGACCTCACGAAAGAAGACGAAGAACAAGCGGGAGATTGATTTCAAGATTGCGGATTTCGCCAACAGTGTCACCCCCTTTGACAAGATTGACGACAAGCCTTGTCCTCCACAACACCCTGATCAACCTGACGGTGGATTTCTCAAAGGCCTACGTAGTCTGAGGAGATATTTCCTTCAGATCCAAAGGGACGTGAGACAGGAGCTGGGGCTTGATCCTTATGGTAGATTCTCGCATCACACGGACTATGCCGGAGATCTTGATGCCGAGAACGGGATGGTCAGTCTTTAGATGACCTTAGATAAGGACGGTGGTGTACGTTTGAGACGAAGTGTCTGATACCCATTACTTCATTTCGATTTGGACGGTTTTACAAATGATTTTTTGCTTTTGTTTTCGCTGGAGTTTGGTTTATTTTTCTTGGCACTTTTACTTTTCTCTTTCATGGCCAACTTCTCTCCCACGGAGGGACCCTGGAGTTCACAGGAATTATCACCATGGCGGTATGGAACTGGAACAAACCCCAAAGGGTAGAAGGAACAGGACTTATGTCTTATGACATGTTGAATTCAACTCAAAACATACCCTGCATCGGTTATGGCGCAACAGCAAACAGGAAAGGAGGGGGCCGGAGCTGGAGTTTGAAAAGCCCGTTTTTATTGTCGACTCTTTGTTTCACTTTCGCCGGAAGTGAGTGATGGATCGAGGAGGGAGGAATGGCAGCAGCTCTGGCTTCGCTGCAGGAAGTGCTTGGTTTTTGGATTTCATGACGTGTAGTTTCGCTGGAGTTGGGGATGGGGAACGAAAACCAGAATGATGATGGTGTTTTTTGTTTGGCGATCTGCTTGTACCTTGACGGCAGTGAAACGGGCATATCCTGGTGGTTTCGGCAAGGTAGCTCTTAGACGTTAGAGAAAATGCAAGCTAAGGTCGTTGGTTCATAATCTATACTGAAGTCTGATGGTTTGGTCTCGTATCTAAACAAGTGAACACATCTGCAAGACTAGGCTAGCGTCACAACTGGTTCCTGCGAGATAGCTGTTAGCTAACAACAACCCTGTCCAACCTACCATTTGTGGTTGGATGCATCGTAAATGCTACTATACATGCCGATTGTTCCTGGGACAGCTATATATTCTCCATAGTAATTCAGCATATCCATCTGACCGTAAATCTCACCAGCAAACATGGGTTCCATCATATCGACGCTTAAATCAACGGCATCGGCCATATCAGCTGGTCTGAGGACTGTTCTAACACTTCACAAGCAGTTCTCGTCTCTTCTTGAACGCGCGTCCTCAGAGCCAGGATTTCCCGTGCCAGAGCCCACAAAGCCATACTGGCTCGACGACCCGCCATTCCCAGCACTATGCGACATCCAAGATGACAAGCTTCCCTCAAAAGTTGACGTCGTGGTCATCGGCAGCGGCATCACAGGTGCAGCTGTAACAAAATCTCTGCTAGAACTGTCCAACTCTAGTCTAAGAGTTGTGGTCTGTGAAGCAAGACAGCTATGCAGCGGTGCAACGGGTAGAAATGGTGGACATATCAAAAGTGCGCCATATGATGAATTCGCCATGTTCAAGTCAAAATTAGGACCAGATAATGCGAGGCGGATAGTGAGGTTTAAGAGAAGACATTTGGAGATGATGAAGCAACTGGGGAAGGGGATTGAGGTGGCTGAGGTTAGAGAGGTCGAGACGGTGGATGTTTTTGTTGAGAGGGGAGACTTTGAGAAGGCGAAGCAGCAGGTTGAGGATGTTAGGAAGTGGATGCCTGAGGAGAAGCATCGGGTTTGGGAGGCGGAGGAGGCGAGAAAGGAGGTGAGTTCTCTGTGGGTGAAGGTCGTGAGTGAGAGACTAATGAGGACAGTTTGGCTTGAACGAACTTGTTGTGGGAGCTGTGACTTACACGGCTGGTGCACTCTGGCCATATCGTCTTATCACGAGTGTATGGAACGATTTACTCGAACGGTTCTCGGGGTTGAGTGTCAATACTCACACGCCCGTTGAGAAGGTATCTCATAACCCAGATGGCTCCTATACAGTTACGACACCTCGTGGTATCATCAAGGCGAAGCATGTAATACACACAACGAACGCTCATGCTGGACAACTCCTCCCTCCCATCAGGGGCTGTGTCGTCGGTGCCATCGCCCACATGAGCGCCCAGCGACCAGGATCCTCATTCCCCCCAACCCAAGGAAACCGCTCATGGTCTGTAATTTACAGCCCAGGCTTCGACTACATAACCCAACGCCCAGATAGACCAGACGGCACCCCAGGTGATCTAATGATAGGAGGAGGGTTTTTCCGCAGCAAGGAAGACGGTCTCGATCAAGTCGGAATCTGGGACGATAGCAAAAACCACGCCCTTCCGCTAATGCACATCCGCGGTGTAATGCCCTCCGTCTACGAACCAAACTGGGGCTCCGGAAGTAGTCTTATCAAAGCCTGGACTGGAATCATAGGCTTCACAGGTGATTTGATGCCTCTTGTTGGAAAAGCCCCTGGGTCGAAAGGCTCGGGGGAGTGGATGGCTGCTGGGTTCTGTGGCGAGGGTATGGTGTATGCTTGGCTTTGCGGGACGGCGTTGGCAGTTATGGTGCTTGGTAAGGAGGGGGAGAAGTTGGGAGAGGGTGTTGGGAGGCCCGGGGGGAGGTTGGAAGAGTGGTTTCCGGGGGATCTGTTGGGGGTTGATAAGGAGAGGTTGAGGAGGGCTTATATTGCTAATGCCGCGGAGCTTTTTGAGTAGATGCTTAGGTGCTGCAATGAAGTAATGAGATATGGTTGATTTACTGGTTCAGTTGAAATTTTGGTCTGTGATGTGGCGTGGTGGGAGTGAAGCGTTGACGGCTGTCTGCCAGTGCAAGCTAAGTCTGCATGCATCACCACTTTCATCTCACGTGTAATCGGTATAGTTCACTTCTTATCAACACATTTCTTCATTTAATTATTCAGCCTCTTTCACACTCACCTTTTCTAAGCGTTGCAACTCTCCCCTTTTTGACAACCAAGCTGTAGCATCTCCATTCCAATGTCACTCCTCAATATGATGCCTCAAGAGCGCATCGACTCATGGCGTCAACGCGTTCCAAGCCGTATGGATCGCGACGATCCCTTCGAAGGAGACCACTTCGACGAACGCCCCCCCACACGCCTCGTATATCTCCCCCTGACAACCTTCCGCGCTTGCAATACTAATTATGTATCACCAGACATTTCGTGATGTTTCTCCTCCTGAGGCTAGACCTTCTACGCGCCTGGGCTTCTTCCGCGCTGCTACGCCGATGTTCGGACGCAGTTCTACACCATCTTCTCCTCGGCCTGCTTCAAGCATGATGCAGAAACGTGCGGAGGGGAAGCGAAGGAGTTTGCTGAGCTTGCTTACGCGTAAGAGGAAGAGAAAGGAGCCGGAGGAGATTCCTCGGGATCCTGTCCGTTTGAACTTTTTGTTTGTTGGGAGTAAGGCCGCCGGTCAGACTTCTTTGCTATTGTGAGTTTCCAAAGGTTTGTGCTGACGCATCTGCTAATATTGTACAGTCGATCTCGCTATGGCTACTTTCCTGATGTGAGTCTTCCATTTACGCAAGTGAGTTTATGCTGACATTCAATAGTCGAATGCCTTTTCTCGTCCTCTCTATGAGACTTACGTCAACGAACGAATCTACCACAATCAGCCTGTGCGCATGGAGCTGTAGGACACCTCTGGCGTACCAGACCTGAACGTCGTCGAAAAGTTGACCTACATTGAATGGGACGCCGTTTTTCTCTGCTTCGACATCTCGGATAAGATATCCATGTACACAATCATCCAATGGGTAAGCTCAGCATTTCACTGTTCACGAGATAAGACTAACTGAGTAGTGGCATCATGCTTCGGACCAAGGGTTCACCAAATCTGCGAGTTTTACGCCATTGCTGTATCTTGTCGGCTTAAAGAAGGATCTTCGCGACCAGTGCTTTTTGGAAGATCATCAAACTGGTTCTGCATTCTCGTCTTCTGGACTGTTGGCGTATCCGACTTGCTGCATCTGCTCATCAGAGGTAGATCTCCCGACTCCAGTCATACCATGAATTATTTTCTGACCTTTTTAGGCAACCTGGCAGGCCACTCGAATCGGCGCACACAAATACATCGAATGCTCGGCTGCGACTGGTGAAGGGATGAAGGAGGTCATTGATGACTCTGGAAGAGAGGCGATGAGAAGACTTGTTGGAGGGCAAGTGCCTGAGGACGAGGTTGTTCCCAAGAAGAAAAGACGTTTCTTCTGAAGTGTTTGAGTATTGGGATATGGTTCGACTGTCAAGTGGCAGTTGGATCCTTGCTTGCTAGTTGCTGAATGAGGGTCGTATTGAAGAGACTGCTGTAATGTGAGGTGCACACCTGGACTCAAGGTTCTTTAGGCGGGAGTTTTTTCTTCTTCTTCTTCTTCTTCTTCTTCTTCTTCCTCTTTTAAAGCAAAGTTTATCGGATATCTGGTAAATATGTGCTCTGGAATTACACTGGCTTGTACAACAATAAAGGGATGTAGTTCAGCGAGATCGAAACTCTGAGTGGTTGATCCAGGGTAGTTCAATTCAATGGTGTAAGTCAGTTCAGCAACTTCATGAGTCCAGTCTTTTTAGTAGTGACGCCTATAGATTTTATCCTGAGGCTATGAAAGAGTTTGGGTGCTTGATATGGTACTGCACATGGCTAATTGTGTTTGGTGTGCCCGTATGCATTTTTGTGAATACATACCTCAGTCTATTTCACTAGGTGGGCGGTTGGGTTTCTGCTGCCAGTGGCACAGGTAACTTCCTCTGTCAACTTTATCACCTCGAAAAGTGCCAGTGTTAGTTGTGCGACAGATAAGAAAAAGTCCATTAATTCATTAAAGCTCCTGAATTCTTTCACTTTTAGACATTTTGTTTTGCTATCTTGATTCAACGTCTACGTGAATTTGGACTGAGAGCGCGAAAATACCACCTAAAAGGCCCCCACCTGTCAAGATCAAACCTCACTCACTTCACAACACGAGCACGGGCGCCTCAACCTGCCATCAAGAGTGCTCAACGCAAAAATGGTGATGATTATCGTCGCCGCAGGCGTAGGGCTTGCAATGGGCTCCCTTGCCGCGCCCCGACCGCTCATGGCCTTTTTCTCTGCCATGTCCATCTACGTCGTCACACTGCTTATTGTATTCTCTGTAAGCCAAATCTCACAACCGACACCGAAGCTCATACTCCAATACTGACAGAACCAAGGCTCTTCATATCCGACTTGTCAGACGTCGCCGCAGAACAGTGAGCAGAGAACTATCTTCTCTGAACCAACGCCGCACTCCCTTCGACTATAGGCTATTCTGCCTTGGCAGCGGGGGTCACACCAAGGAGATGCTGCTTATGATGGATGATGGATTCTGCAACTTTGATGGTTTTCATCGACGATATTTGGTTTCTTCCGGTGATACCATGTCGGAGGATCATCTTGAAGATTACGAAGCAGACCTGAAGAAACTGTGTGCTGCCGAGGGGACCAACCCAGGAGCATACGACGTTTTTACCGTCACTCGTGCGCGCCGTGTTCACCAATCACTCCTGACTACCCCTTACACGGCCTTTCTCAGCATGGTCAGCATCTTCCCAGCCTTGTTAACTCCGCCACCCAAAATCAATGGCGCCGAGCTTGCATATCCTACCTGTATCTACTCCAACGGACCCGCGACTGGCTTCTTTGTCGGCCTGGCAGTGCACATTCTCAAGCTCCTGGGCAGGATACCCGAGAATTCGATGCACTTCATCTACATCGAGTCCTGGGCACGGATCAGCACTCTAAGCCTCACGGGCAAGCTCTTCTACTACACCGGCATTGCGGACGTTTTGGTGCAGCACCAAGAAGTGGCTGAAAAGTATGGACTTAGAAACTGTGGTGAGATGGTCTTCAACGCTAGACGACCTGATATTTCATCGACAGACGATAAGATGATGGGTTGAGATCCCAATCCAAGAATCTCTTGGAATATGCGTTTCTGCTTTTTGATACATAGACAATAAAGGTTACATGGTTTGTGTACATGACGGGTATCATCCGCCCTCCCTGATGTAATGCTATCAAGGTGATTTCGTGCCTTCAACAGCCTCGGCCTTTTCCTCTGGCTCTGCATCCTCTGCGATATCCTCCTCCACATCCTCAAGACCAAAGTCCTCGATCTCATTGTTGCGACTCGCCTCTTGCCGCTCTGTCTCCTTTCCAGCCCAGATCTTCCAGTTCTCAAACTCTCGGTCCTCGAGATGGTGTGAAACATCAATGCGGGACTTGCCAAAGTAGGCGCCCACGTGCTTGGCTTCCTCGAGGGCTACTCGCTTCTCGATCTCTTCCTCTTGACGTAGACGGTAGAATTCGCGGCGTGTGATATCGTATGCCTTTCGCTTCTCGAGTTGCTCGTTCTCCATCAACCATAATTGTCGTTGAACAACACTAGAAAATGTTAGCTTGGTCCCATCAGACCACGGATCCAGAGCAAACTTGCCATTCACCCGTTAGGGGAATATTAGGCTGTCTCAAACCCTTGCTCCAATCGCAGTGCTGGTAATCCTTTCCGTCTGACTCAAGAATGACACGAGGTCTCGCCAACTCCCAAGGATGATCTCGATAGAACGTTGCTCGCAGCCTATCCTCAATATACACTATCTCTTGAGGTCGATAGAGGTTCTTTGGCTTTGTCACTCTGGAATTTGGCCCCCTTATACGGGGGGTGACGTTTCGAACGAGTGTCTCGGCCGGAGGAACGGATTGCATGATGTTGTACCATGGCGGCGTAGGGATGGATTTGCCGCCGAGCACGGTGTGGTTGAGCTCTTCCGTGACTGTTTGTAGGACCCTTGCGGGCCGGATCTGTCTGCCTCCCATGATCTATTCTGCGGCGGTGTCAGTAGAGCTTCAATTGAGTATGGCGATATAAATAGAGGTGGCCTTACGGTATCAATTGACGCTCTGATCGGGAGTAATGCCACGCGGGACCTGGCTTGAGCCGCAATGTCGTGGTGGTGAGTGGAAATTTTGGAGATGCATCGGTAAATCGTAACGCCGGGTGGGATGTTGACAATAAAGGTCAAACACTGAGTGCAGTAGAGCCAAGTATGTACTCAAATATTCTTTTTCAGACAGAATATTCACAGTTGTTTGTATTAATCCATAATAAACTAAGATATAATACCATTTAAAATTAGTTGTTTGTTTTGTATACTTAACGAGTTTCCGACTTTTCTTTGCCTTATCTCTAACATCCTGTATGATGTAGCGCGGCTTTTATTTTCACCCTTTGTCTGGGGTATCTCCCCATAGCTCGTCGCGAATGACAGTCCAGCAAAAAACCATCTCGAAAAAGGTCCCACTTACAAGAACAAGCCTCCCGTCTCAACTTCCGCTGGCATTAGCTCTTCCTGAGAGAGATTGCCGATCTGATTTCTTTCTCAGCGCCATTTCTTTGTTTGAGCTTCTTTATACATCATCCGAGACAAAATACGCTCCGGCTACGAATCAAAAGTCGCAGCATCATGAGGAGGAGCTCATGAAAGTCTCTAGTCGATTAGACGGCTCCCTCTGTGCGGTGCTTTCGAACCGACCGTCGGCCAGTTTTGGGGTTACTACCACAAGGAGGAGTCTCTGCACTGTGCGAGGGGCTGGAAAAGAGATACAGAGAAGGAGATTGAACTCTAGATCCCCGTCCTCTTGTTCGAAGAGCTCGTTATGGCTTCTCTCGACCTTTTCGCCCGCTACCGAGGCTCGACGTGCCCTGCCCTGCCGTCGCTCCCGACCTGTCCTGAACAATTATAGCACCGCTTCCGCTGCCGCAGCACCGATACCTCCGATAAATCAGAGATTCCATACTCAGTATGGTCACGACCCTCGACACCTCATGGCTCTTGTGCCACAAGAAGATGCGGGAACTGTTGAGGAGCACTTGGAGTACTATCGGGATCCATACCGAAGGGGTTACGCTCCCGCAGACGGTCAGAAAGTTCAAGTATCGGAAAACAAACGAGATGTTGAATATCCGACGGCGGATGAAACCTTCAGGGCCGATGACGAGACGAAAAAGTTGATCGGAAAATTATGCCAGGCCATATCGTACAAGCTCCGTCACCCATACCGAGCAACCCTCGATCCTATATACGACCTGTACCTTAAGCTTCCCGAACCAAGGATGTTGTATCTCACCTGGCCATGGCGGAACAGGCTATTGAAAATTATGGGTTTACCTCCAAAGCGAAACTCAGAGTCGATGCTGCGTTACTTTGCGCTGATCGCTGATGTCAAAACCGCGGGATTGACGCTGCGACGGACGCATTGGAATTATGCCTTGGCTTTTGCAACAAAGTATACGGCTCGCGTAACGACGACCGAGATGGATACTACTCTGAGGTTGTGGCAAGAGATGGAGCGATCACCAGACGTCAAAGGAAACGAAGTTACATTCAACATTCTTTTCGATGCTGCCTCAAAAACCGGAAATTTTGCCCTTGCAGACATGATTTATAACGAGATGGAAAGCCGAGGTTATCAGTACAACCGATACCATCACGTTAGTCTGATTCACTATTTTGGACTAAAGATGGACTCAAATGGGATCCGGGCTGCCTACAAAGACATGGTTGAGGCTAGTGAAATGATTGACACTGTCGTGCTCAATTGTGTAATATCGGGCCTGTTGCGATGTGGCGAGGAGTCAGCGGCTGAGCTGACATATGAGAGGATGAAGTCCGGTCACGAAATGGCGCCCAATATCCCGGATAGGGACTACGGGATGGGTCGAGTCATTACCAAGGTGTTGATGATGTTTACGAGAATTGGTAAGAAGCATCCCGAGCTTCAACAGCCATTGCAGAAGCAAATGCAGCTCTCGCCAAACCTTCACACATACAAACTTTTCGTCGAGCACTACTCGGTCAAAGTTGGAGACTTAGCAAAGGTGGCACAATTCCTTGATGAGATGAAGTTTCTCAGGATTCCCATTCACGCGACGATCTTCTTGTCCTTATTCAAAGGATTCTACTCTCATGGTGGCTTTACTGGCTCTGAATGGAGTGAGCAGCGACTAGAAGGAGTGTTGAAGGCAATGTACCAAGCACGAGACGAAAGCATAAGAGGGTTTACCATTGATAGATGGTTGGTCATCTGGGCTTTGCGAGCTGCCAAGAAGTGTGGCTCAAATGAGACCGTTATCGAAGTGTATGATGAGATGGAAAAGCGCTGGGATATTCCGCTGGACCGACAGCCGTTCATCGAGTCCATACTTCAGACGATTCTCGACGGCGCAGACATGAAGTCGTCGACGGGTCAATGGGAAGGCCCGTCGTATCGAAGATATAAAAAAGATGGAACGAGATTATGATGTAACAGTAGATTTTGTGCTACCATGTACTCTAACTTAGAATAATACCCCGGGGCTCTAGAGTTCTGTATATAAAGATCCGGTTGGCTGGGAATTGCATAGCTAGCGATTGCCACAATCGCAAGTTCACGTATGTTTCGATATTGCTGATGGTCGAACAAATGAAATCTCGAATCAAGAGTCGAGGATGACTGATGTCTATTTCGGATATTTACACCACATTCCACCTCGAGGCTTCCCAGTCTTTCCAGCAAACAGCAAATCCAATCCGTAGGCGAGTAATTTACTGGGGCTTGTAGGTCTGGTAGACTGCGCAGCTCGTTAGCATCGTGAGTCGGAGAACATCGGGACGGAAACCACGCACCAGCAATGCCGAAGGGAGCGAAGAAGCCGGTGGCCATGAAGGTCCAGTATCCAAGGCCGAACCACTTGCTTCGAGGGTTGAAGGGGATGTTGCTGTAGGCGCCCTCGGGGTAGTGGTAGGGCGAGGACATGCGGGCGCGGGTGGTCTGGAAACCTCGCTTGGTGACCAGAGAGGTCGTGGTACGGGCGGCGGCGCGGGAGAGCATCTGCGAAGGGTCAATTCGGTTCGCGATTGTTGGGACAGGAGTTACGAGCTGGTCAATGGCTCGTGGGTCGACGTACCTTGACGGTGAGGAGTGGAGAGTGCGAGATGGAAGCTTGGGGATGTGTCAGTGATGATAGCATCCGAGGTCAGAGATGGTGGTCTGAGGTTTGGAGAGCAAAACGCTAGTAGGTCACGTGTAGAGATACTTTGTACTTTGCTGACATGGAATCTCCAATCGGCTGGCGACTCATACCCGCACAACCGGTAGTGCGTTTAGGGTCACATGTTTTTCACATAACCAGTTATGCAGATAAGGCTAAAT
>JAAQPG010000334.1:0-34973 GCA_013186905.1 Fusarium udum | reverse complement strand
GCGAGCGAGGACTTTTGAGCCTAACCTCCGTACTCTGTGTCCATCCGTACAGGGAATGCCATTTACTTTTTAAATTGAAAACAACCTGATGAAATGTGAGCCATACTAGGCTGAGTGAATGGCAAAAGAAAAATATCATGGCCGTGTTGCAAAAGTATTTATCTGCCAGACAACTACTACATACTAGGTAAGCAATGCCAGATGTATCAAAGAATTGAGGAATCACTGAACCCTTGACGGTATTCTGCTACTCCATTGGCTACCAAGCATCAGGTGAGGCTGAAGCACGACCTAAGAATTATTCACTGTGCAACTCATTCTTTGCCAATTCCTTCGCTCACTGAGGTGAGCTTGGTAAAAGTTGAGCTGAGTGCTCGAGGTACGTACCAGTCTATCAGTGCGTGTCCCGCTGGAGCCTTGCAGCACAAAGTCGCCTAGAAGACCCCCCACTGTCGCCTCGCCATCCAATGGATCCAATTGTCATTGGATTGAGGTGCTGTATCTGCTCAACACCAAGCTCTACCGACCTATCTCTGAGCTTCTCTCGTCATCCATCCATCCGCCCAAACCACAACATCAACATCAACAACAACAACGGCCAACAGCAAATAACGTCATCGTCCTCGATTTTCTGGGCAACTACCGATATCGCATTCTGCACTTAAAACAAACACACACTCTCGACGACAGCGACCGCCTCCATCATGGGTTCCGACCCCCAGTACGCGAAGTGGCCATTGCTGCCTCTGTCGCAGCACGTTTTCACCCTCACAAACGGTTATGCGACTAAAAATGCGCAACAAGCTGCTGTAAAGGCTCTCCAAGATGCCATTGCACAGGACAAGATGGCTCCTTTCTACCGATATCTTGCCCACCCACTCGACGGCGTCCTCAACACTCTTGGCGAGGGCGGCTCTTCCGCTCCTGGGCGACCTCTCAGCAGAAAGTCCAGTCTTGTTGGAATGATTGCTACTAAGCCTGCCGCTACCATTGTCAGCCTTCCCTGGGACGAGGGCCTTTACAACCAGTTGAAGGAAGACAATGACCGGGAGCTGCAAGAGTTCCAGAAAGAGGAGGATGACGCTGTTGAGCAAGCTGGTGACACCGAGGTCATGGCTGCTCAGGGGAAGCGAGCTGAGTTCTGGGCCCGTGTAGGAGACAAGGTATGTTTGTTCCCACACAGAAACTCAGGTTCTAGCCACAAATTGACTTCGCCTGCTAACACCCACCAAGGACAAGGCCATTGCCGCCTACGAGAGCCTCTCCGAAAAGACGGGAATCCTCGGTACCAAGATCGACGTCGTCCTCGCCATAATACGCATGGGTCTCTTCTATGGCGACAAGCCTCTTGTTAAGAAGCACGTCGAGCGCGCGAAGACACTCGTCGAATCAGGCGGTGACTGGGACCGCCGCAACCGTCTCAAGGCCTACGAGGGTCTGCACCTACTCACACTTCGCTCCTACAACCTCGCCGCGCCTCTACTACTTGACTCTCTCTCCACATTCACCAGTTACGAACTATGCACCTACTCCAACCTCGTCGTGTACTCCGTTCTTGCTGGTTCAGTGTCTCTCAAGCGGGTCGATTTCAAGTCAAAGGTCGTAGACGCACCTGAAATCAAGGCCATTCTGGGTGATGGTGAGGACAAGCTTCTTGCTCTCAGTGGTGCCCTCAGTGCTGGCCCTGGTGCTGATGACACTACCGGCGCGAAGGCCCCTAAGACGACCACCGCTGCTGTCAACCTGACCACGTTGGGTACCAGCACGGAGCAACCTGAAGCTGAGATGGCCATTGACTTTAGCCCTCTAGCGCTGCTCGTTAGTAGTCTGTACAACGGAAACTATAAGACCTTCTTCAAGTCTCTCGCCGAGGTCGAGGAGCAGTTCCTAAACCAGGATCGCTATCTTCATGAGCACAAGAACTGGTTTATTCGGGAGATGCGACTTCGCGCCTATCAGCAGCTTCTTCAAAGCTACAGAGTTGTTGGTCTGGAGAGCATGGCCAATGACTTCGGAGTCACTGTTGACTTCCTCGATCGGTATGTGACACGTTACGCAATGTCATGAATGAACACAACCTGACTGATTCTCTACTAGTGACCTCGCCCGCTTCATCGCTGCTGGGCGTATCCCCTGCACCATCGATCGCGTGACAGGCAAGGGTGTGATCGAGACAAACCGCCCCGATGACAAGAACAAGCAGTATCAGGATGTTGTGCGACAGGGTGATCAGCTCATCACAAAACTACAAAAGTACGGCCAGGCTGTGCGACTGAGGGGTAGTGAGAGGGCATAAATGAGGCGATTTATAGATGAGGAAGCTGGTGCTTGGCCTTTGTCATGCCGTAACTAGTGGAGGGGATAAAGCGAAGAGACAGAGAATAAGCCCATGCCTTTACCCATTTCCTTGACTGTACAGATATGACATGATATATTATGCTATGGGTTAGACAAGCCATTGCGGTAATAGTCTAGTTAGATTGGCTGGGTCCCGGTGAGGAGAGCCAGAAAAATGGGCTGATCTGATATCACACACCCCTTCCACACCGAGGTGACAACTGCACTGCGGAGTTACGTTAGCTGCATGTGTCTGAATGATACCTATGATATGATATGATGTTAAGCATACAGCTAAGAATCGATCTACCCCAGTCTTCTTCTCTGGTACCTGCGCATGCAAGCAAGGGTCAGAATCGAAAGATCAACAGCACACATCTACCCCGGATTTTTCTTTTGTGTTTCGACAGGCTCGCAGTCTGTCTTGATTGAGGTGGGACACGCCAGATTGACATATAACAAAAATGCTAAATTGGTGAACTTCTGTCTATCCAATACCTATCAAGGCGCTAAACTATGCAAAACGATTTCCTGTTTGATAATCCTAAATTTTTAATCTCTTCTCCTCCCTCCTCCGCACGCCACGTCGTCGCCCCGGACCGCCGAACCCCTGGGGCCCCGCTCCAAGTCCGGCTTTGCGACAGGCGTATCGGGGGTTCGACTCGCAATGACAATACCGCGCAACTGTGACTGATGCTTCATCGGTACTTCTCGAGGAATTCCTTGTGGAACTTGACGATGCTGCCAACCCACTCGGTGCCGGGCGCAAGGAAGGTTGTTCTGAAGTGCAGGGTACCCTCTTTCTGACCAAAGCCTGAGCCGGGAACGACACAGATACCAGTGGCCTCGAGGAGACGCATGCAATAGAACTCGTCTGGGCTTCGACCCTCTGCCTTGGCAGCCTCAGCGGCCTTCTCGGGCAGGTTGATGGTGGGGAAGAGGTACATGGAGCCCTGGGGCTCGGCGCACTCAACTCCCTCCATTTGAGAGAAAGCCTTGTGAAGAGCGGTAGCTCGCTCTTGAAGACCGGTGAAGATGCCATCGTACTCCTTCTTGTAAAGCTCGTGCGAGGGCTCGCCCGGCTTCGGAGGGTTGACCATCAACTCAACGATACACTGACCAATAACAGGAGCGCAGAGCATGATGGAAATGAACTTGTAGATGTTGGCCTCGACCTCGGCATCGAAATTGACAAGCTCAAAGTAACCTCCGCGGTGACCACACTCGCCAACCATGCCCTTGGAGACACTGTGAAGAGAGGCGAGCTCGAGGCCGTCGAACTTGCCAGGGTTCTCCTTCTCAAGGGTGCGGAGGACAGCCTTGAAACTGTGGAACTTGCCAACAAAGACATTTGTCTGGTAGACCTCGTCGGCCATAACAACTAGGTTCTCCTTGTTGGCGAACTCAAGGACAGCACGAATGTCCTCCTCGGGAAGAGAGGCACCGGTAGGGTTACCGGGGTTGATAATGACAATGCATCGAACGTCAATGCCGTCAGCCTTGGCCTTTTCGTATGAGGCACGGATGGTGTCGACGTCGGTACCCCAGTTCCTATGCTCGTCCAGGAGGTAAGGAACAGCGGTGGCGTCCAAGAGGGAGAGAGTAGCAGTGTAGAGAGGGTACTGGGGAATTGGAATAAGGATGCCTGTCTTAGGGGAGGCGCAGATGACGTTGAGAAGGGTGTTGACACCGGAGGAGGCACCAGCGGACAGGTAGATGTGATCGGGATCTGCAGGGAAGCCATCGCGACCTGAGACAAGTTAGTAACACAGCAGAAACAGAAGCGACGGCAGAACCCACGTTCGATAAACTGGGCGATGCTATCGCGGATAGCAGGAACACCGGTGCTGGCACTGTAGGCACCAACGGAGCCGATCTTGCTCAGGAGGAACTTGGCGCGCTCGATGACATCGGTCTGGTAGCCAAAGTGCTTGGTGAGGGCCTCCTCGTTCTGGAGAAGTATAGGGTTCTCGAGAAGACTGGCGACCTGGCGGAAGAAGGTGATGGGCTTCTGGTCGAGCTGCTGAGGGTTGCCAATGTTTGCAGAAATAACCTGTTTGAAGGGGAGATCGCCGGTATCGCCCTTTGCGATCTTGGCTCGGTATTCCTCGGACTTGACAGCAAGTTCACCACGAACGGCGTACTTGGCAGCGACGACTCGCTGGTTGATGTTCTCTGAAGTCAATCTCATTTTGGCAGGATAAGTAGAGAAGAATGAGGTAGAGGAAGAGGAAAAGGAAGAGGAAGAAGAAGTCGAGGTATAAGGATATAGGTGACGATGATAGTGGGGAGTAGTAGTAGAAGCAGAACTTTTTGGCGGGGTGAGTAAGGGTCGCGGGGTAGATGTGGCAGTAATAGATTTACTCCAAGCGCAAGCACGGAGGCCGGTCTTATAGTCTGTGTAGATACCGAAAATAGTCGAACGAGTTAGCAATCGAATCATCCAATATTTATTTATAAAGCAAATCAAGCAAATTGTCAGTGCTTTTGTAGGCCTGAGTTTTGCGTCAAGGGGAGAGACCAAGGTGAGAGAAGTGAGGTGAGGTGAGGTAGGTATCAGACAAGGATGAGATAGATACCCGGTAAGAGAAAGGAAAAGGAACAGTAAGAGGAGAGAGGAGCATACAATGAGAGATTATTACACCAGAACAACACTATTGTCGGTGTAAGAGGGTATCGTGAACTAGGTAAAGATCAAAGAAAGAAGAAACTTGACTGAGTCAGGAAGAGAGGATAGAGCCTGATACAAATAGACCAGGCAGACGAGACAAGACGAGACAGGACAAGAAAAAGACTCGGCTCAGAACTTGTCTAGGTAATAGAAATCCCCTTGTAGACAAAAAAGCACTGTCACTAATAAAAAGCAGAGCAAGGCAAAGAAAAGAAAAGACCCAAAACCCTTCACTAAAAGATAACTAACCCACTCTCACCCACTCACACAACACACAACACGCATCGCCATCGACATCGTAACCTTGGGCCGTAGCGCAATCCACGTCTGGGGACGGATGGAGACCCGGAGTGGATGCAGATGCAGATTGTGCTGTTTGTAGACAAACAAAACACCTCAAGTAAGATCAAATCAAATCATGGGGTCCCCAAAATCAGCGCATTTTGCCTGTGATTGCATGACTTGAGCGCATTGTCCATGACGAGGTAGACAAATTGAATGGCTTCAAACCAATCCGATCAACGGACGACATCCGGGGGTGCTTTGGGGGAGAGCGTGGAGAGAGCGTGGGTGATGGATGACCTGGAGACAAGCAAGGGTGCTCCAAATTGGACATTGGGGTTCATTCAAGGCCCGGAGCCGGGACCCCGGAAGGGCACAGACTCATCAGACTCAGACTCATACAGACGCAACTGGTGCCCGATTTTGGTGGCTGCACATGACCATGACTGAAATTCATGATACCCTCTCTCTCTCTCTCCCGGTCTCCGGGCACTTTGTCCGAAGCCATCGGAAGACTCCGAATATTGATAACCCCCCCCAAAAAAAAAGAGATACACGGTAGTAAAAACAGGAATCGATGACCCGAGACCAGCCGGACCCTATCTCGGATACAACACCGCTCTTCGGCACTCGCTCTCATATCAAAAGAGAAAAAAGAGGCGGCTGAAAAAGGGCATGACAAAACGTAATACGTTGAAACAGAACATGGATAACAAGGTACAGGGGTAACGACAGTGCAGCTGCAACAAAAGCCATGAAAGACAGCTATAAGAGATCCGATCGAACGTAGTGTCTTGCGCCATATCTCTCGGCTGCCTTTCTTTGCCTTGTCTCCTAGATCATCGTCCAAGAGCATCTCGCTCCCGTTTCACTGGGACCGGACCGGCCCTGCAGACTGGGGCGCAGATGTATATAAAACAAAACAACGCAATTGGGCGAGACGATAAAGAAAGCCCAGAGAAATCTTCCATAGAAGTTCTCAGAAAAACGTACCTGAGGTAGCGGGGCGCAAGGTGCTCGCACATCGTTGACCGGGCTCGTTGACTTCGGGGCTAGCAGCCAACCTCGAGGATTTTAAAGGCGGCTGGCATCGCAGCGTCTGGCCGAAGCGGACCGATGCCACGGGACTTCGACGGGCTAGCATTAGATTAGATCTTGACGCCAGGGAATAATATTCTTCTGTGGTATCTTGTGCTGGCCAGAAGCTGTGGAGGCGTGCGTGGAGCTTTGATGCGGAACGATACAAGGGTCCTAGCCGCTGAGACGGTAGTTGAAAGAACTGCCGTTCAAAATATAAGTACATGCAAGAGAGAAAATAAATATGATGCCCAAGACCTACAAGGTTGGAAAGCCAGAGACTGATTGTGAAGCGAAAGTTACTCTGTTGTCTGGCCAGATAAGCTACTAACTCACTCACCACTAACCTTTTGAGCTAGTATGGAGATCAATATAATAAGATCTCGTCAAATCGCTATCACCTCGCCGCTGTTTGGTCTCGCTTATTCCCGTAGCAGGTAAACCGTGACTGGGAGCTATAGGGCGCAGATATATCTGGGAGTCACCGCAGATCCGATGCCGCAATTGTGATTGTTGACGAGAAATACGCAGAGAGAACAGAGCGAGATAATGTGTGTTCGAATCAAAGAGGGGCAATGTCCTTGTTGGGGTTGTGAGAAAGAGCCAAGATTGAGATGGTCACGCTTGTGTGCACTACCTCGTAGATAATCTCTGTGCAACATTCACCTCTAGGATTAAATGCTTTACACAAACGAGTACGTTCTCGCTTTTTATACCGCTTGTTGAGGATGTCTCTCAAAGAATTGGCCCGATATCGTGGTTAGGGACATTGTGTGCAAGGGTTTAAATAGTCGAGACCACCGGTCTCGGATCAAGTACAGTAATCTTCTCAGAACCAATGGATCCGTTCATGTCTTGCCTGTATAGTGATACCATGCATCATTTAGCCATGTCACGATAACTACCGGTACCTACGCAGGTAGGTAAGCTTGTGTGATAAGACAGCTAATACAATAATAATGTCAGATAAGGTGCAACACCTTCAATACAAAGCTTCTCATTGGTCAGCCATGTTTTTGACTCAAGCTCTCGGTGAACATTACAGTGCTCCTACTCACCGAGAAGATTAGTGGGGTCAAGCATGGCAGTGACCATTACGGCGCTACGTTTTGCCGACAGCCGCCTAACGTCGCCAGTATCCGTAAATTCTCTACTATCACGGCGACTGACGTACAGCAAGATCAAGCCATCTGATCCACGTCAATCAAAATGGCAAAGAAGGGTAGGCACATACTCTCAAGACAACCCGACCCAATCAGGCTGTTGCTGACTCTATTCTCTTACAGCCAAGGCTCGCCTGGTGCATGCGCGCCTCGTCTCCATGGCCATGACTGGATTCTTCTATACCTTCAAGCGTCCCAGAACCGCACCCATGATGAGCATGTTAAAATACGATCCCATCGGTACGGCCTGACATACTGAAAGCACCTGGACCTATCAGCTAATTCTGTCAATGGCAGTGCGTAAGAAGGTGCTGTTCCTCGAAACCAAAAAGAGGAAGTGAAAGCCACCCAACCTCGCTCGCTCCATCATACCTTGTTCGATACAAGAACCCAACAACCGAGTTTCTTGCGTGAGCTAGAATTGGCTCTCTAACTGCAAGCCACCACGTACGCGCCATGTAACACTACACTAAAGAGCATCACTGGAGTTTTGGGCAACAGGATCCTGCCTCTTCGAAACGCGACTATACATGTACAACATAGATCACAATATTGCCCTTACGGATATGGCTGCATTCGTATGCCACTGAATTTAACGATCAGACTATCATGTTACTGTGCATGCCTTGTGCGTGAGCCCTGCCTAGGTACTTGGATACAGGTGCAAATCATCATCCCATCCACCATTCATGCATTATCTTCTTTAAATCACCAAATGCTCACCATGATTGTTCCACAAAGTTAAATTCTAGTTACCTATGCTCCCCGAGAAAAAAGATCTAGTAATTAGAGAAACCTCGAACTCCCCTCCCCAGACCCACAATATCACTACATCATGGTGATTACCTGCAGTCTTTTCGTTTGTAAGCATATTAGTTCGACTGCTTCGAGTACGTCTTTCGGATCACATGGCGTGTTCGAAGCAACAAAGGCCTGTCTGAACTCTCAGGTTGCGAGTCAGCTGGTGCTTCCTCCGACTTGACTCGTTTGTTAGGAGAGGCGATATCGTCTTCCTCGTCCACAAAGGAGATACTGTGCTTTTCCCCGATTCCACCGTCATCCTTGCCATTTGGCAGAATTTCTTTGGCAAAATCCTCCATAGTAGGGAAGTCCCAGTTGGGCCGTGTAGGCTTTGGCTGGATCAAACCCGACCGAATCTGTTCAACCATCTCGGGGTTGCTACAGTCTGTAGTCGAATTGACTTTAGCCATCACAGGCCTGTTGTACTGACTGTGATTTGCAGGTGGTCTGATCGTATCGGCTTCCTGCGTCGAGGCAGTCGAAAGTCGTAGGATAGATCGTGGGGCAGAGCCTTCTCGGCGCCTCGCTTGCTCTTGTACTACCGAGGGCGCAGGCGCCGGTGAAGATGCTTCCAATGCCGGACTGGCTACGACGACTTTACGACGATATCTTTCTCCCTGGTAATGCAAATCAAGAGTAGTGAGGTCACTCAGACTGGTTGATACCTTCGTGTCAGTGCTCTTCTCTTGACCACACGAGTAAGACTCTTCCGAACCGTGCTCATTGAAGTAAGCGGACTGAGTTCCAGTCTCGCCCCCTCGTGGTGCATGCGAGCCGACAAGTTGCGGTATAACACCCAGTTTCTCATTAACCCAATGGCGCTCCTTGCTCAGGTAAAAAGCGGTAGACTGCATTACCTGATTAAGATCAACCATCTTGTTGAATGTGGTGTTGAGGTTTTCCACCCTGGGAACCTGCTGGGTCATTCCTTCTAGCTGGTTCTTCAAAGCATCGATTGATTTGAGGTCTTGGATTTGTCTCTGGAATAGTTCTGCATTCACACCGGAGCCACACTCCAGAGCAGCAAGCTGTTTTTGTAGGTCGTGGGTTTTCTTACGTTCTTCGGCCAACGTCTCGCGCAACAATTGAGATTCTGGACCACTCGATGACATCCCTTCGAGTTGAATCTTGACTTGTTGAAGATGAGCCTCTACTGCTGCCTGCATAGTTTCAGACTTAGAAATCTCCTTCTCTGAGGCAACCCTTTCCTCCTCAAGCTTTGTCGTGAGCGTAGTTTTGATCTCACAAATAGTTGCTTGCAAGTATTCCTTGGCCTGCTCGTCGCTCTCAAGCATGGAAGTTTTCATGAGATCAAGCTTCTTAGACCATTCTTGAGAGATCTGGTGCAGAGTTTCCTCTAGATCCCCGATCTTTGATTCACGGTCTTGAAGCTGTTTGGCTAACTTGTTGTCAAGATGAGTCTGAAACCCTTCTTGCCAAACCGAATGGCCAGTAGTAAGTCTGGCTAAATTTTTATTTGTTTCGTCGCAGGTCTTCTGGGTGGCCAGAGTTTTGGCAGAAATATCGCTTAGATGCTCAACAAGAGCCTGGTGTGTTTTCTCATTCCACTGCTGACCTTTTGATTGAGTCTCCTGTTGATCCGTGATGTTGTTATGCAGCTTCTCAAAGTGCTCTTGGATGGTATCCTGAAGAGACCCGGCTGACTGTTTTGCATCGCTTTGAGACGAGATGATCTTCTGTATCTCAGACATCAAACTGGAAGCTTGATTAGAGCGTGAAGAAAATGAGTCGAGAGATAAGAATCACATACCGGGAGACAATGTTCGTTTCTAGCCTATCCGCCATCATCTTGGCCTCTTCATTCGTCATTTGGCCATCACTGCGCGACTCCAAATGGTCGTTCATCAGCTCGAGCCTGCACATTAGTTAGCAAGATTCTTTCAGGAGATATGTTGACTTACTTCTCCAATAGGGTGTTTGTTAGCGTTCCCTGTTTCTCACTCCACTCATTGTACTTCTCGTTACTTTCTCTTAGTGAGGACATATCAGAACGGAACGTTTTCACCTCATCCAGCAAGTTTGATTCCGTTTTCAGACGGTTCTGGAGTTCAATGGCTGCTTCCCTTTCTCGATTTATTTCCTTCTCCTGATTTTTAAGTCTCAGTTGCAGCTCGGAAATTGTGTGGGTTTCTAAGCAATACAGTCAGTCTCTGGTAGTGATGCAACATAATCGGCGATCTTACGTTTCTGCGCTTCTTGCTCAGACTCAGATCGATACTTTTCAATGCAAGATTTGAGTTCTTCGCGCTTCCTGTGACTGTCCTCCAATGCTAGCTCAACTGCTTTGGCCTCTTTCTCGCGCTTGTCCCTCTCCTTTTGCAGCTCATCGTTCGCTTCTTTGTGGAGATTACGAACCCGTGAAAAGAGATCCTGCTGCTCTTTAATAGCTTCATTAAGCTTTGCACGGTGTTTGCGATACTTTTCATGAGTGGCTGCCTCGTGATCTCGAGATTTGATTAAGTCGGAGCGAAGAGACTCAATTTCGTTCTGTAATCTTTGAGTTTCCTTTTCCGCCAGTGATCCTTCTTCTTGTAACTTGTCAAGGCGACTCTTCGAATCTCCAATCGCGGAATCCTTTTCCGATATGAGTTGCACAGACTTGTCTAAAGCCTTCTGAGTGTGCTGCAACTTATCCTCAAGAATTGTAATCTCCTGAAGAGCCTCCTGACGCTCAGCTTCGGCGATCTGTATGCACTCATTCCAGTATTCAGCCACGTTCTGCATTGCAATCTTCTTTCGGTCAGGCTCAAATGTTGGTCGAGGATAGACTCTCTGTTTAGCAGAGCGTTTTCTTGAGATGTTGCTGCTCCTAGAAGCCGGACGATCATTGTTTCTGTCGGACACTCTATGGTATCTAGATGCCGATGGGGGCTGAGTCGGCCGGTGACCACGGGATACACGATTTCGAGACTTTGAAGTGGTCACGGGAGTCCGGGGAACAGGTGCCTCCAGGTCACCACAAACACTGGAAGAGGGAGCTTGATGCGAGGCTCGGTCAACACGCGTAATATGTGGAAGAGGAAGTTTTAGATCTTCAAGTTGGCGCCCTAGACTTGAGCTTTAGCGGGAATGGCCATTGAGCTTCGTGTTCCGTAACTTACCATGGTCTTTGATTCGAAGAAGAGAAATCTTCGCCTTTTTTTCCAGCTGTTGAGAAACTTGAGCTTTGGTAGCCTCTTTACTGAAGCGAGAAGCATCAAAGATAGATGCAGTTTCTGTTGGGGGTGGTGCGTTTATTTCGGAAGCTTCCGATATGTTTTCATGAGAGAGCCCGGAGCTATCGATACAGACGACTGAAGCTTCACCAGGGCTTTCTCGTGCAGAAGGTTTCTCCAATGGGATTATGGTGTGACTTGAAGAATTATCCGACCGACCAGTGAGGTTTTCTTCATTAAAATGAGAGAAACCCTCGGAGAGAACTTTGCCCCCTGTTAGACCAAGCTCAGGGAGATCTAAAGGTGCCACAGGCCTATGGATATGGACTGGGACGTGTAGTGGACTGGGTGAAGAGTGTTCAGGAGGAATGTTTGTTGGAATAGGGAAGAATTGGGACGTATCAGCTGCTTGAGACTGCTCAGGTTTAGGTCTCCGCGAGAACTGTCCAGGGCGAGGAGGTTTCTTTTCGGCAAAGCAGAAGCCTTCGGCCATTGTTGATGTCGAAACCTCCTCTCTTGGTACCGAGAACCTCCTGAGATGAAGCTGATTCGAAAGTGTATTAGGGGCGGCCTGGGAATCCGGGATGACCGATCCGAGGCTATTGAAACCTCTTCCATCTTCAACAGGCCCAAAAGAGATCTGGCTACTGCTTCTACTGAATGATGCTCTGGATCTCGGGTCTGGTGAGGCGGTCATCTGCGATTGAGTAGCCAGTAGGCCAGCTAGACCTCGCGGCTTACAAAGAAAGCAGATCAGTGTTACGTTGAGATGTGAAAAGGGTATTCTCGACTCTGAGTAGAGGGATGATGTGGATAAGTTGAGAATGACAACATGACTTAGCAGAGAAGAGAAGAAATTTCCCAAACCGTAGGCTTGCTTGGCCCCCTTCTCCTCTCAGCCGTCCTTCCAGCATAAATGTTGGAAGGTGTTTATGATGCGGCTTCCAGTTGGAATTCCCGCCAAATGACTTTAGGGAAGCTACACCTGCCTGGACCGTATAGGCACAGTGATTCATTACCCATCCTGCCCCTTGGTGCCTGCCGCGGGCAGACTTTGAGCAGAATCAGGTACCTAAGGTACATCTCGAAAAGCTCGGAGCAGGAGGAACATTGGGAAGGATGCCTTGAGGAGATAACCACCTTAGTAGGCAGTAGCGAAAGGAGTTCCTCGCGTTTTCTAAACTGCTACTGGCCGCGTTACTTCTTCTTGCCTCTGAGATATAGGAATTTAACTGCTGTACGGATTACTAAGATTTTACCCTATGATTTTGAGGCGTGGTTGATAACTGAAAACAAGACGTATGTTTACCAATATTCGGAAAAAGTACATTAGGTATGGAGGGTGAAACTCCTGGTAAATAAAGCTTGAGATAGGTAAACGGATAACCCTCCTAGAAAACAATTCCTATAATTACCGCCTGCCATCACTCGTGGCCTGACACCATCCTTCTAGGTAGTATAACAAACCTCCCTGAACTGTATAAGCCAAGCTTATTGTCTGGCTTCATTTGTATGAGAATATTTAAGAGAGAATGAGTGACATGTTTCTTTCTTAACGTCTATCAACTTGCACCTCAACTAAACTACAAGTCGCACTGGGAGATATTCTAGGCAAATTGTGAATGTGAATATATGAGGTGTTGCTTCAAACTGACCTCGGGGAGCAAGAAAACATCGGACCTTGATATAGACTGTTACATTAAACTCAGTCAAAGGTGTCCTTAACTTATGCCAAGTTACCTAAGTCTTTTTGTCATTTAGCATCAAGGTCCTGGGTTTTCTTTCGTCCCCTAGACTGACTCAAAGAAGTTAGGGTCATATACGATCTCCGGCTATTATACAAGCATCTAACATATACGGAATCGAAAGAAGGGAACTGTAAAGGAGGCCTCGTTTTTGTATCACACAACATGGTTGCATCACCCTGAGCAGGGTCATGAATCTATTTCAACTGCTAAGCCTGGCGCTTAAGGTATACCAGATCTAAGATGATGCAACATCGCATCGCCAAATTTTTCGCTTAGAAGTAAAATCTAGAACGGCGGTTATCTGAAATTCAGCGTCTTCTCTTCCTGCCAAGATCAATCTCAAACGCTGTCAAAACCATGACAACGGCTGCAGGTCAACTTACACGATAAGCATATAAAGAACCAACAACGACCCCTGGCGCTTCGGTTCAGAAAAGGACGCCAACAATGCATGGGCCACCGCTAGTTGATCATTGTCAACCCTTATCACCGGCCCAACATCACAGAGTGAAACGAATATCCAACACCCACATGCACTACGACTTAATCCCCAAACTAAGGCTTTGCAGAACCAATCCGGCGGCTCATCACTGTGAAAAATATGAAAATATTCCCTTGCGCACAATAACGGCCCTGCATTAATCACCCTTTGGCGCGTGACGAAGTACAGGCATCGAGGTTGATAAAGTCCGGATCTGAAGTCTTATTGGCTGGACCCCTGTTTGAGGCTTCGCCGCTCAGCGCTTCGAGCTGGATTGTCACCAATCACGGAGGTGCGTGTTACTATATCGCGGTTCCTGCTGCTGTGCTCGAGTCTCGGCCCCGTGATGGAAATCCAATGACGATTCGTCTTGAATACTCGGGACTTGAGAGCCAAGTCGGTATCCAGGATGCCAGGGTCTGAGTACTACGCTTGTGGAGGATGAGGAACCAAAGATTTGGGGATGTATATACAAGTGGCTGCCCCTCGCCAAAGAGGCGGTATTCTTGAAAAATTCCTAACCCTTCTATCTTAATTACATGGTATTTTTACTTTTCATAATCCATAGGTTCTGTGAACCTTCCTGTGCAGCTTCTCGAGCAGCCATATCCTCACACTAGCTTACACAAACTCAAAGACAATGTCTTCAACAAGTAACCCTTTCCCACTTGCGTCGGAGAGCTATGATGATAGTGCTCCAAGTGCCGACTCTGGCACTGAGGCGGGTGCTGCTGGTGACAGCTCAGGCAACTCCGTTTCTATCTCTCAAGGTGGCATGATTGCTATCATCGTTGTCGTTGTTGTCGTCAGTTTGATCGGCAGTATGTATCCCTCTCCTACTAATCGCTTACACGCACTGACTTTGTTATAGTCTCCACAGCCGCTCTGTTCTTCATAGCAAAGAGGCGCGAGTGGACAATGAGAGAGACAATCAGGAAGTCCGCCCGCAAGGTTGTTACGGCTCTCACGCCGCGGAGAGCAGAGTTCCCTTCATCAGTCAAAGACGGGCCTGTTCCCTCTCACCGTAACCGTACACGCATTGCTGATGATGATGTCCCTCCGACACCGAGAATTCGACCTGAGGATCTTGAAAAGGGTCTAGCTCAAGCCAAGGCAAAGCGTAAGGAGAAGAAGTGGTTGAAGAAGTGAAAAGAAGCAGCAGCAGCAGAGGGAGGTCCTCATTGTGATGTGCAACTGGCAGTCACGGTGGCAGGAGTGGTCATAGAAGTTGTCAGCCACGTATTTGATGGTTGCGGTCTCAAATTGGTGTTTCCAACGGACAGGATCCGGGTATCATCCATGTATAAATAGTAACCTTCCACGCATGGGCTGTCTCATCTTTACTCCACGAACTGAGCATTAACGCCTTTGCTATTTTGATAATGAAATCCAAGCGCCTGTTTTGTCTTTCTCGTTTCTTAGATCCGTCTAAAAGTGTTGCCACTGGCGCTGCGTCGAGCAGCCCCCGTTCGCTTGTCTCGGGGTTCAGCAGGCAGCTCCTCCTCTCTCTTCTTTTGCTTCCTCCTTGACTCTGGGATGAAGGACACTTGGCGCTCGCCAACAACCTCTCCTCGGGCCTGGTGAGTGCGCCCCGACTTCTGCTGTCTCGAGCCAAGCGCCGTGTCCTTGACAGCCCGCCCCTGGTTGCTGGCTGACGATACACGCATGACAACGTCTTCGTCCTTGGCCTTTCGCCTTGGTGCTGGGACTTTCTTCTCCATATCTTCATCACTGGACGCATCATCGTCAGAGTCCTTGCCCTGGTAACGGGCCGGGGCCTTAGAATCGACCTGCTGTCCCACCGCAGTGCTTGGGTTGAGAGCACGGAACTCTCCGGTGGTCTCATCCACCTGGAATGCTTCATCCTCGAACATCTTGCTGAAACGGGAATCGCCAAGAACACCGACATTGGTGTCAACCTCAGCTCTGTTCTCCTGCTTCTTGAGAATCTTGTCCACCATCTTCTGGTTGACCTTGACCTTCTTAGTACCTCTGATTCTGCTTGCGCGTTCCTTCTCGACCTTATCCTTGATACGCTTGGTCCTCTCCTCTTCCCAGACGTATGGGTTGGCAATCAATCTAGCCTGCTCGTACAGCTTGGAGGCCACAAAGTATCCGTGCATATAAGGTCGAAGTAGGTTGGTCTTTCCAACCAGATGGGACAAGCTCAGCTGCTTTAGTTCGGGTAGTGTCAAGAACTTGTAGTTGTCGTATGTTTCGGTGTGCGCCTCTTCCGCCATTTCTTCGACCATGTTGTCCAAGAATGAGCACCATTTAGGGGCGGGACCTAGTTGGGGAACGAAGAACGCATGCTGCTGCTTGCCTTCGTTGGCTGTCATGATCATACCAGTATTCTTGCACCATGCAACGTCGTTGATGTCCACGATAGGCTCCACGGACGTCCAAGGGTCTCCTGTCTCCTCATCCCATAGCTTGATGATGCGCTTATCCGCTGACAGGATTTTCTTTTCTTGCGATGCCGTTGTCATATGCATGAGCTTCTGCACAGGGAAACCGTATCCTTGATCCTTCTTCATGAGGGGTACAGGTCGTCGCAAATCGAAAATCTGCATCATGCCACTCGAAGCACCCGTAACGATAGAAAGGCCTGAGGGGCTGAAGTCCAATGCTGTAACTTCACCTTCGTGGCCTCCCAGTAAGGCGACCCTGGACTTGGATCGGGGGTCCCAAAACTCGACTGTTCCTATTGAAGTTCCAAAGGCGAGCAAGTTGTGAGTATTCTCAGCGATAGCAGCCGTGTTGACGCTACCGACCCCAATACCTCCTTGTAAACCGCCCCCAGTAAGTTCGTCGTCGCCACCAACATCGACCTGATATGATTTCATAAAGCGTCCCAGCTCAAGGTTGAGGCGGAACACCTCGCCTTTACCATCGCTATCCAAGCCCACCGCTGGAACAAGAGCCTCGGTGGACTGCCGGTCGTAGACAAGAGCTCGGCCATACCTGGGAAGACGGACTTCGTAATGGCAGCCCATGGGAGTGTGGAATTCGAGGCGGCGATCGGTCTGAAGATGAAGGGATTTGGAGTAATCGGTTGACAGGAGCTCAAATGAGTGGTTGAGGGAGTTGGTATGACGAGCGAAAGACAGCGACAACTGAGGTAGGTTATGAACATGAATCTGCGGCTTGTATGTGCCTGTACTCATGATCCAGTCGCCATCCTCACTGACCCGGATGCAGTTACTAGCCTCTTCGAACTCGAAATCTTGCAGAAGCTCAACACGATTCTGGTATTCGGCATCGTCCTTCAAACTTCGCTTTCTGCGTCGCGCAAGCCAGTCGGGCAGAGGTCGGGCACTAGATGCGCCGGAAATTGTGTAAACGGGAACGGTTCCCGGATTTGAAAGCTTCATGATGGCGGGGTCACAGCAAAACCGCACTGACGAAACTTGGTTGTCGTGTTGAGAGCAATAATGCAAGTTTTGCGATTCATCCGCTGATGCGCCTTGGGCTTGGAAAAAAATCAAGGTGAAGAAAAACGACGCCCCACTATCTTCGGTGTGTTCGGTGACTCTCGGTAAGGGACCCCCAGTGGATATCTCAAGCAAAGGGAACATGTATATACTCTGACTGTTTCTTTATAAATGTTATTTACAGAACGGCTTAGTTATTTGAAACTAAACACTAAGATATATGATGTGCTTTGTAGTTTACGGCATTCCCGCATCAAGTTGTAAATAAACGTCAAGATTCCAAGGACCAACTCTCTACTGTTGCTGATCTTCTCTTCCCCTAGCCTAGCCTAATTCGCTCCTATTCAGTCCCTAGAGTCCCTTGAAATTGGTCGTTCCTTTACTCCCCCGTTAAACCCGGCCAACAAACCACTTGATTGACCCCGATTAAAAGTGCTCCCCATCCCAGCTGAGGCCCTTGCTCTTCCGCCTCCACTGAATTCCCACCTCCGCCAACGCCTAGTTTGTCGCGACAGACATCATCAAATATCGAACTGGCCTGGACTATCATCACATCGTTTCCTTATGCCCAGAGAACACAGCATAACGCCAATAACTTAGCTGTTACTTCTTTCAGCAATATTTCGAAGAATCAACCTAACATCCGAGCCATTTTAGCTCTCCGTGGCAGCATCCCCCGAGCTGCGAGTCTGCGACTCAGCACAAGTATCTGGTCCGTTGAGATGGAGTCTGGGGAGTCGACTGCCCCTACCAGTACCATCCAGCGACAACTTCTATTATCCTAAGGCTCGACTACAAAAAAGAAACGACGCAGAGTGTCGAGCCCTTTTAGGCTTGGACCTCGCCGTCGTTCCTAAGGCCGCATTTACGGTTGCGACTTCGGAACGGCGAGGAAGTTGTCGCAATGGAGACCAGTGAATATGAGACGAATACCTTGTCGATAGTATGTTTGAGTTACCTTTATACTTCTAGCCTTCCTCTAGAAGCATTTCTTTGTCTGACTTGGAACTTTTCAGAACAACATCGCGTCGGTAGCCTTTCGCATCTACGAGCCTCCTCCTGACCAATCGCATGCCTTCCAATCCTCCGCTCTCGAGATTCAAAGTTGCCTTCGCGACCAAGGAAAGCTTGTTTCATACGACGCCGAACGAGTAGGAATATGGATCTTCCAAATCGTCAGCAAAGACGGGACGAGCAATCTCGTCAATTCTGCCCCAGGATCCAGCCTGGAAGCTTCGGGCTACACATTGGGGATGGTTGAGGAGGGTACCCTTGAACCAGTAGCTTTGCAGAAGAGCCGCATCCCGGGAAACACCACACAGAATGCTCCGAATAACGCAGTATCGACCTCATCTCCGGCCGAGGCAAATAGCCGTAACCCTTTGATTTCACCAACTCAGGTCGCTGTAGGGGCTTTGCCAGACGGAGGGTCTCAATCTTCAGCTCAGGCTACCGACATGAGGACGCCGCGGACAGTGCCAAAGATTATCTACGAACAGTTCATAGTCGCAGTCATTTCCTCGATAGCGTTTGCTTTTTGTAGTCGGTCTATGGCCATACCGCTGAACTACAGGACAATGTTGATTCCACCCTTGCAAGCCGATGCGAATGAACGGGAAAGGGGTTCATTGCAAGCCGATCCCGTCGTTGGCACATTCAAGACATATCTCACTACTACGGGCTCTCTTGTTGTCAGTCTCACTTTCTCTTACTGTAAGAACCTGGCGACAGTGGAAGATGTTCTTACAGGTGATTCCTCTTCGCCAAGTAGCTCAGTGCTGGCTGCCCCTTATGGAGTTTTTGCAACAAAACAGAACTTTGCCAACGGGGATTGTTCGGATCGAAGCCTGGCACAGACACCTAATACGCAAGCTTTGGGCGTGAGAAGTGTTCCAGATACAAATGATTCGCAATGGAAGCACTCATGCCTCAAAGCGCTCGAATACTGTGGGCTCAACCCATCTCAATTCAAGTCAAGCCCCTGGGTCAACCTTCTCATTTCCAAGCCGACCTCGCAAGATGCAGACGGGGAATCTAAGCGATCACGGGCAACAGTTCCCTGGCCAGGATCGCTCTGCTTTCGAAAGAAGCCACTGGAAATGTCAACAACTCACCGTGTTGGCGACACAATGCTCAGTGGCCACGAGGAATGCCACGATCCCTTAGGAGATGCTCGTGGATGGTTCGCCGGTGCCTCTGAAAGGGAAGAGAGAATCTCCAAACGCAGAGCCGAGCGAATGTATGCTGTCCCTAAAGAAGTTAATGGTGCGAACCCCGTAGCTCAGAATCTCAATGGGCAGTCTCCTTTGACCATGAGGCGACCTAGCACCGCTGCCGCTGGTGTCATGTATCCAACACCCCCCGACGCAATTCAACAACACATCGGCATTACCCCTTCCTTGGATGGAGCGATCTCAAGTCCTAACAACCCGCCCCCAACCCTTGCAGTTGTTGATGCTGATACCACGATGCCAACAGCGACACTGATGCCTGATGCTGAGAATGACGCCTGGGGAGGCCATCACGAACAAAAGAGAGAACGAAGTGACAGCAACGCTATGGGTGATTCTGACGATGTTATGAACGACTTGGGTGAAGATGTGTTCGGGGACCACGATGTAACAGAGGATGACTTTAATTTCTTTGACGGCCCTGACGGCCACGATCTGGACATGGACATGCCAGATTTGCATCCAGCTCCTACTGCACCTGCGCCCCAGGTAATGCCTCCGCCGGTGTTATCGCATCCGCACCCGCATCAGCATCCGCATCCACATCCACAGCAACAGCCACACAAAGTCATAGAGCCGCAACCTGAAGTCAAACCAAAGCCAAAGACTAATGATTCTGTCTTTGCTAAACCAGAACTGAAGCATGCCAGGAGCTCGCTCAATGAGGAGCTTAATCACAGAATCAAAGCTGAGCGGCCAGATACTGCCAAACGAGGGTCTAGTCCATTTGACCCTGCTACCGTGTTCAAGCGAGTACGGGCCTCGTTATCCAGCCCTACCAAGGATGATTTTGCGGTTCAGCCACCTCGGAGAAAGAGTAGTGTCTTTGAAAAGGTCGAGTTTGATCCCAAGATCCCTCTGATTAACAAAAAGTATGAATATGGTGGTGCATTCGACTTTTCAAAGGACCAGAGTAATGGAGATCCGAGACCGAGTGCCCATAATCTTTCTCGAGATGAGTATCTCGAAGGGCAAGGAAAGCTGAAGCAGACATCCAAATCACTTCTTGGGAACTCCCTCATCAGAAGTTTGACTGGTATTGACGCATCTACTACCCATGCAAGCCCCCAGAGACTGAACGGGCATGACTGGATCTCTGAGGAGAGTGATCTCGAGTCAGACGGAGATGATATAAGTTCGCTTTCTGGTGGTCCAGTTTCTCCCGTCAAGTCCAGTATTAAACGAGCCGTTGTGGATGATGATGCTCTTTCACAAGCTACAACTTCTAGAGAGACAGAACTGCTAGATGATTTCACCGATGAGCAACTTGCGATCGAGCTCCCAAAACTGTCCAAAACAGAATCACCAGAAATGCTGCTGCACCGTTTCTTTTTGGACCCAGAGCCACTTAACGTGGACGTAGGCCTTTCCAACCACGACTTTGTTGAGATTGCGCAAATCATCACCGAACAGGCTGCTACCGGGCAACTTGAAATCGGTATTGAGCATAAGGCTGAGTCGTCTGTGTCCCTTGCAACTATGAAGAGCCATGAGCTCAATATCGCGCGGAACTCCTTACAACTTCTTCACGATGTCATGCCTTCGAATTTGGGTACCCCCACAGCTGTGCGGTTGAAAGGGCTGCTGGAAATTCAAGACCTGCCCCTTGTAGGACAACCGAGCCGTCTCCAGCCCAGACCGATTCCGGGCAGAGATCCCAACGCTGAGCAATTGCGTGCAAACAATCTATACCAGATTCCTGTACCTCATCTGGAAGTGCGCAGATCAGAAACGAAACTCTCAGTACTTCCATCATCAATGTCTTTCTGGGAAGGTCTCGGGCTGTCACCTTCGTGGGGGGCAAAGGACATCTCCGCTCTTTGCATCTTTCCAGGCTGGAAGGGGATGTCAGACCATGTTGAAAGTTTCCTCGGCCGCTTAAAGAGTGTATATGAATCGTTGAAACTTGGCACTCTCAACAACCTGGCGTTGTCTGGAGACTGGGACGATGGCGTCTTGCCATATGAGGTTGATAGGATCTCGACTTCACCTGACGCAACCGTAACTGGTCATGGCTCTGCTCTTGTGGAAAGCATGGAAGTGCTCCGAAGCTCTCTATCAGAGTTGAAGTCCAAAGATAAGAATCTGGTCATTTACTTTGTTTACTCGCCAGATAACCCGGCCTCTATCATCGAGGCTTGCACAGCTTTCTACCGCTGCTTTGACGAGTATAGCGACCTTCTAGCAGCTCGTCGAGAATCTCCACAGAATGAGCTGGTGCTGCAGCTTGTTTCGTTAGATATGATCTCTTCCACGACATCGCTAGTCGTCCCGACTCCCGCGGAAATGATCAAGCTCTGCATAGAGACATATGATAGGTGTACCTTGTTTTTGGATACCGAATTCGGTGGCCCTACACCTGCACCGGCAGTTATGCTCGAACAGCCTCCACCTCGAATGATTGACTTCAAGCTTACAACGTCGCCTTCTCAGTCTCTTATGCATGAAAATTCCTGCTTACATGTTGGATATGCTGAAAGTCTTGATGGCCGATGGATTACAGCTGCATGGACTGACAACCGTGGGCAACGACAAGCGACCACGTCCTATTCAATCACTCGTAGCAGAACGCCGGATCGTTCTGTCTCCCAACACAAGGCTGCCATTATAGCCGAGATCTGGGCGACTACGTTGACCATGATATCAATCTGGAAAGTTCATTGGCGAGTGATCATCACCAAGTCTGGGGTAATGGACCAGAGAGAGGTGGAGTGGTGGCAAGCAGCCTCAACGCTGGACGACAAACACTCATTCACCATGATTATCATGTCTGTCGATACCAATCCATCTTTGCAGCTGGTCCCGCCGATCGTGAAGATTCCCCATGCGGCAACCTCGGCGTTCTACTCGACACCAGTATCCACGCCCCAGGCTAATATTGTTTCGCCGGAGCAAACCACAACGCCGGCAACGCCTATGCGTGATGCTAGCACATTAGCTGCTACACCGACTGCCGAGGGTGCTGCAGAAGCAGAGGCCGATTCGTTCCTGATTGATGCCACTGACCAGACATGGGGTGCCATCGTCGGACATCGGCTCTGTAACTCTACTACGTTACTGGAAGTGAGACCGGCACTTGCCAGTGGGTATTTGATTAAAAGAACAGGAACAAAGCTTGAAGACCCCCCAGTCGTGATGGAGGTTAATCTTGTTCACACAGAGGCTACACCTAGAGCGTACGAGCCTCTTCTAAGAGAAATGTTGTGCTATTTTAGGGGTCTCGGAACCCTAGCCAGAGCACGAGGTGTTGTAGATCGCGAGATGGATGTTCGGCCTTGGCATATTGCAGCGGCAGAGAAGGGCGTGCGGGCGCTGCATCTACTATTATGATGATACAGGCATTGGGAGGCGTCGTTATTGGTAGTTGGCGTGTAGATTGTTGGTGTATGGCGTTTTTGCTTTGTGGTGCATATTTACGATTGGGTAGGCTATCTATGATTCGAATACATACCGGCCTCCTGTTGCCACTTTCAAGCTCACCTCTCGATTTATTGGGATGATCATCTAGCAGGCTGTTGATACTGGCGATAGTCGAGTAACCAAGCGGACATGAGTAAGTTAAGAACAAAACGCTATGTATTCAACTGTCTAGCAATAACTGTGGGTGTAAAACAAGGATCAGAAAACAAGAAAACACCGGCATATTACAAAGCTATGTGTTTTTAGCTTTTAGTGCTCAAGGAATTCCTTGGACTGGGTATCTTACGAGCAAGCCATTGTTATTGAGGAATTTCAAACCAATCTCTCTCGCCCGACCCATCTTGACCCTTTCGACGCCAAAGTTGTCTCTCAACGTCCCATTCCCAGAAACGATGACCCGGGTGTGTGGCGAAATCGTCGCTCTGAGACTCATGGGTAGTGTTCTGGTCTTCCACCCATTCAGGGGTACTTGGATGGGTATCTGCTGAGGCTGTGTCTACCAGAGACCAGCCATGGAGTTGGAGACTGTGAGAAGGAACCTGGGATGCTTCAGTTGACAACTCCCAGGCAATGTTTTCACCGGGGTCGACCAAACTATCAGTATCCGAAGGCTGCAGCCAGGAAGTCCGCTGTCTGTGCAATTTGTCGTTGGGCTGCATGACCCATTTCCCATCCGAATCAGACGTGTTGGAGGAGATATCAAAAGATCCGCACAATGAATCAGCTCTAATCTTTGATAGTCCTTCGGGTTGTTCTGGCTCTGAAGCTACGGTTTGGTGGTATGGGAGAGGGTTTTGGGCTCTTGCGTGGCAGCGAGCCAATAGTTTTTCGAGAGTTTCTTGAGATTGTTGATTCTTGGGGACTATGCCTTGACTCTCAAAGTCTTCCCAGGTGTTGGATTGGAAGGGCAGGGTTTCTTTTGGACAAGAGGTACTTTCCCCTTGCTCTTCTGGTTTAGATCCCTGGGAATGTGCTGGGGGAGGGAGGTGGACACTCTGGTACAGTTCCTCGGGGTTATCACCAAGGACGAGGTCTTGCTCTAACCCAGGAATGACATGAACCTGGCTCGTCTTCAAGTCCTGTTCAGAGCCAGATAGAGCCCAGGAGATTTCTACCACAGAGGGGAGCGCAGAAGTATGCTTCTCGCTTGCCCCCAGAAGCTTCTCTGCTATGTTTTGGGAGACGAGGCCGTAGGCTCTTCCGTAGAGTATGGCACTGATTTGTAGAGGGCTCTGGGATTTGTTTCTTCGTTTGGAGAGGTTGGGGTTGTTGGCAGAAACTGGCCGGCAGTTAATGATCACTAGTTGAGTGAAAACATCTGACATGTCTTCGACTTAGCGGGTAGGAGAGTATATTCAAGGTCCTGTTCTGAAACGAGTGAGTAGCCCCAGAGGGGATATGAGGATGGAAGAGGCCCAAGACTTGTAGGAAAGATTCGAGTGACGCTCCAATGTCAGACACATCACGGCAGTCAGCAGGGACCGAGGTTAGCAAAGGGAGTTGAATGGACCTTTTAACATTTGTGAAAATAGAACGAAATTATGGTCAATGACCAGTTCTGGCCAAGTCCAGTATACTAACGCCCGACAACATAAAGAAGGATGCATAACGTGAAGCATTTTTGATCAGCATTGTTGTCTTGGAACAAATCAGGCTGAGAGGGAATGTGGAATGGGGGATTTCCGATTGAGAAAGCCACGTAGTCACCCACCGGTGAGTTGTCACATTCACCAATATCACATTGCATAAATCACATCAGAATGCGGAGCTAATGCAGAGGACGAATTGTGAAATACAAAGCGATGTCCTCGGGGAGTCGAGTCTGGGCTTTAATATGGGCACGAGACGTCACTGGTGATATCCCTCAGCTTCAAGAGTTACAATTCCCTAAATAGGGACCACCCTCACAGTTGCCTGACCTATAGAACCCTTGTATATCACCGTGTCTGCCCTACTGCTGCTATCTTCACTTTGTCATTGTTCAAGTAATGCTATCCATGGCCAACCTCGGCCAACCACGACTCGATATCGCTCACTAAACCAGTTGACTGCATAATAGCATGGCTAGCATGGCTCCTTGAGTCTGCAGCCAGGGTGGGTTGAAAAGAATGTCGTCTTCTTATAGGTGAACTTGGTCCTCCTAGCTACGGTATATCACAGTTGTGTAGTGGCTCGTCTGGCTGAAGGAGTGTTGTCTTTGTGGTTTTCTCTGCCACGTATCGGCCATGTAAATTCCCATCATGGAACTGCCACCCATGATCTTGCCGGTGCTTGATGAGGCTCAATAATTAGTGCATGATAAGACCAGGATTGAGAGCCTAATGTGCGGTCCGAATAATATGCTCTGCTGCTTCTCTTCCTTCATTTTCCTCACCAACGGTTGCTTGGAGTCTTAGCGGTGACTTGAGTCTTCTTCCTTCTCTACTTGCTTGATATTCTTCTAGGTGTTGTCGAAACTCCGACTTACTGGGCATATAAAACCCCATCACGGCCGAGACAAGTATCGATGCTGCGCCATGCTGGTGCGATCACATTATCCCAAAAAGAAATCGTTGAGAAAAGGTTTTAAGAGTCTCCTGCGTGGACCTCTGGAAAGACGTGTGAAACCTTCACGTACTGAACTCGAGAAGGTAGAGAAGGAGAAGAAGACAAAGACTAAGGAGAAGGAGAAGGGAAAGTCACGTCCCCAAGCATCCGCAGCAAAGCCTTCGACATCCTCCGAAGTAGAAAGGCCCACAGCCCTGGCTTCAGAAACAGATCTGTTACCAGGAGTACCGAACCCTCTTTTAGAGAGCAGCATCGAAAACCCCGTGGTTCAGAATCAGGTCTCTATTGCAACAAACGAGTCCAACATCACTGCCATCGACCCTCAGGGTCAATCTCAGACACCAACCCTTTATCCTTGGGAACACAACACTCTCGTTACCCCAGCTCCCTATTCAGAGCCATATTCATTAGCAATATCAGAGCAGGATATCCAGTATACTGCTCCCAGTTTTAGCTCCTCTATCACACAAGCATCGGACTTGGAGTTTGATATCAATGACAGCTTTCCCCTGCCAGAGTCAACCCAGACCACATCCTGGACTCAATTTGGGTTAGTTATTCAATACCTTTTGCATCCTTCCAACTTGACTAATATACTTTCTAGTGCTCCCTCTATTCAGAGCCCTCTAGAACTAGACTACACCCTAGACTTTGGTGATCCTTCCGGCCTGGCTTGGCCTCCAGACATGGGACACGACCTGCAACAAGAACTACCGCCACCTGCCCCCAGTATCTCCTCCTCTTCTTCTGCTGGACAGAACTCGAGTCTTGCCAAAGCAATATATGATGGCGGCCATTCAACCCGCCAAGTGGTCACATTCGATGACCGTTTGGACCACAGCTTCATAGCCCAGAGTTCTGTTGAAATGCTCCAACATTCGTTTCCTATACAAGTTTTGAGTATTCCACCAGGAACTGGCAGAAAGACGAAATGTCCCAGTGGTGCATTAATCGACATCGAACAAATCCTCTACGCCTGGATAGAGTTCGAGTCTCCCCTCCCATTCCCTCCTACTCGACCATACTTTGTCGTATACAATGACTTCATAGGCGACGATGGTATTCATATGACCTTGGGCCGTGATTGGGTCAAGAAAATCGAACAGGCCTGTCTTCAGATTGGTCAACAAGGTCAACCATAAATTCTTAACGTTTACACAAGCCCCACGTTGCTGCTCCTAGGAATAGGTGAAGCTTCTGTGTGGCACTAGTTGATGAAATTCAACGCATCTGATACGTTCAGGCTCGGTCGGAGCCATCATGACTCCTAGAGCCGCTCTCTCATATAACATCCGTTCATTACCTTCACTTATTTTCATTCTTTATACCTGGTCCTTTCTGTTTGCAGTCGAAATGTTGCTTTTTTCATCCATCCATTCATTCATCCATTCATTCATTCATTCTTTTTCTTTCTCTTTGGCTTTGCCATGTCCAACTCAAGGCTTGTGCCTTACAGGACTTCGTGTTGAAGGATGACGACAGGGTTGTTTGGGTGTGTTTTCTTCTGTACATGACATGTGTATATACGGTCTCTGTATCTACCGCTTGCAGCTTCTATTGTTTGTTAACAACGGGGAATGTTTTGGCGTTTTTATGATTTTGGACCGTTTATCGATTACTTGTATGGTTTGAGGCACAGAATGTAATATCACCATACAAACAAATTCGCTCGCAATTGCAATCACGGAAATGAAGTTGAAGCGTGTTGAATAGAGACTGATAGGTCTATTACAGTGGGAGTACGTACCTACTCCCTAGACCCGCTATGACGCTCTATTTTCAACGACGTGAAACTAACTACCTTAATATTAGCCAGGCACCACCAGTAAGCAATGGCTGACTCACTGTTAGAGTCGTATAAGTTTTTTTTCCCTTCCTCTTCCTCAGTCAAAATCTTTTACGTTATAAAACCGAATTAGAACAGAATCAAGATCATTTAATCTATTTATATCAGTCAAAGACAAACTTCAAAACTCGATAACCCCCAACAAAACACTGCTACAGGCCAGATCAGGGTAAAACTGCATCACTTCATAACCACCACCGCAAAAGCATCGGGCGAAATGAAACTATGATGGATAGAACATCTCTGGCAAGTCTTCCAGATGATATTGTTCTCGATATTGTCGAGCATCTCGACACAGCTCGTGACGTAGCTCACGTTTCCGCCTTGACGAAGCATCTCCAAAGTCTCATACGCCAAGATGGTTGGCGTACCTTCGTCAAGACTCGGTTCCCATCCCTGCAAATAGATACAAATTCAGAGACTCGCTGGAGTTCCATTGCAGATCGTGCAACGTACTTGGATCGCTGCTGGGAGAAGCGCGGTTTCTGGGTCAATGTATTGCATGAAAAGAAGAATCAGCCTGAAAGATTCCAGCGTCGAGTTGCTGGGAGCCAGTCAGTGCTGTTCCATTCTGTTCTTGATGCGCGGCTTATGTCGTCGCTGAACAATGAGGTGATTGCCGCCGGCGTGGGCGAGAATCTCATGGTTTGCATAAAACCTGTTGATGGACAGCAAGATACCTGGCATCAGATCGGGGGCCATGATCATGGATATCAGGCTGGTACTGGAGATGTCACAGCAACTTCTGTCACAGAGAATGACGGGACACCCCATATTGTTGTCGGAAGGGCAAATGGAGATATCAGCATACACTCTAGCAATGACAAGTTTGCAACAGTCGCAAAACGCTTGAACCCAGCGGACGAGACACTTCTGAGCCATGCTTCCGATCCTATGAGGAAATCCCCAGGTCAAGTGGCAGTCTCATCTCTACAGTGGCATCCCGAGACGAATCTCCTGGCAAGCGGCAAAGGCTCGGTTTTGACTCTCTACGATCTCAGTGTGTCAGATGACCAAGTACTGAGCCCTTTGGATTACCATGAATTCTCCAAAGCCAGTCCCGCAGATGAAGCCTCACTCCTGCGCAGCACCAAGTTCATGGGCAAAGATATCATGGCTTGCGCTTTTGGCGGAACTCGAAATCCTCTGCGTTGGGGGCAGCTCACACCGGCCGGCTTACAATTCTTCAACGCTCATAGTAACTCCATGTACGTAGACGATGCTTCGAGGCTGATAAGTGGGGGAGTCAGTGAGAAGACTACAATTCGAGCAATCGAGCCAGTTAGAGGTGGAAGTGAAAATCTTCTTTTGAGTGCCTGGGACGATGGCACATATAGGCAAGCTTGTCTCGCGAAACTTATGGTCGGCTGTTAACCCCTTGTTCAGACTTGTAGATATCCGAACGCCTTCGCCACACGACGCAATATATCGCGATCGTTTTCAACCCTACCAAGCAGGTAGTTCTCTGCTTGTGTATGGTACAGAGCGTTTCGTGTCCGGCAGTAACACAGCACCGGATATTCGTCTATTCGACTTCAGATATCCAAAGCCATATCATCACACAACTGCTCTTCCATGCTCGCCACAGTGGCCCTTTCCCAGCCAGAAGGATGATCATATTATGAAGCAAGGATGGGCGCCAGAGCATCAGCCACAGAAATGCGATCCTCAAAACGGGGTGTTGTGTTACTGGCATGGAGCTTCACGACGAAACTACTGGCGTCCCGACGCTACCATTCATATCGGCAGTCCCACATATGACAGAATCTATTGTCTGGCCAAGGCGTCTGATCTTACAGATACCATATACTGTGGTGTTCGTGGTGCCATTCTTGAAATGAATCTCCATCTCACGGAGGACATAGTGCATAATCATAACCAACGAACTACCCCTACAGATTGGAGCATGGGAAGGCCCGGGGGCAAAACCTCGCTGATCGAGACAGGCGTAAGCCTCACCCAGACCAAGGAATGGTCGCTTGATAATCGCGGTGTTCCAGAGCTCGTCGTCCAGCAGCCTCGGCCTCGCAAACGAATAGAATTATCAGATGAGGAAAAGAGGCACCGTTTGGACTATGCGTTTCATAGATCATAGGATTCCGAAGACACGGGTACATAGAATTAGAGAGAGCATACTCATTCATAGACAAGGCGCAGCTTATAAAATCGCTTGCAATTCTTTCTTCAATAAACAGAAACAGCGCATCTTCGTACAAGTTCTAAACAAAATCTCGCAAGTCTAGTATCTTCTAGCTCTATAACTTTGACTCGGGCACCAGAAGCGCGAGTCTCTCTTTCAACGCCGTCTCCGCCTCCTTCTCAATTCTGTGAACAAGGACATCGCATGTAGGGATATCATGGATCAGGCCAATGACCTGGCCAGTTGTCCAAACCTGTAAACTATGTTAGCCATTTAATCCTCAACTCAACTCGATGTATAAACTTACGCCGTATTCAGTATCGCCGTTCACAAAGACCTCCTTTCCTCGCTTGCCGCTCACAAACGGCGCAATCTCGGCAAACTCGCCCTTCTCACTCTTCTTCTCGACCTCGAGGGCCTCCAGGGCAACCTTATTCTTGAAGAGTCGGGTAGTGTTTCTCCATCTGCGCATGAGGAGGGTTGTGTCGGTCTCGTCGGCGCGCACAATCTCCTCCTTGACCTTCTGGTGCACTGGAGCCTCGACCGTGCACATGAATCGCGTTCCCATGTTGACTCCAGAAGCGCCGAGGCACAGCGCGGCTGCGAGACCGTAACCATCTGCGAAGCCACCACTGGCGATGAAGGGAACACCGAGAGTTTGGCGGGCCTTGCTGAGCAGGATAAAGTTTGTAATGTCGCTCTCGCCGACGTGTCCACCGCACTCAAACCCGTCGATACTGAGGAAGTCTACGCCAAGCTTGACGGCGCTCTGAGCATGGCGAATCGTGGTGCACTTATGGAGAACAATGATGCCGGCCTTCTTCAACTGCGAAATAACAGGCCCGGGAGAGTTTCCTGCCGTCTCGACGACCTGGATTCCCTCGTCGATGATAGCCTGAGCGTATGCGGCGTAGTTCGGGGGCACCATGGCGGGAAGAAGGGTGATATTGACACCGAAGGGGTTCTTTGTAAGGGTGCGGCAGCGTTGGATCTCCTTGCGCAGTTCCTCGGGCGTGGGAAAGATGAGGGCGGTGATAATGCCCAGGCCGCCGGCATTGGAGACGGCTGAGGCGAGGTCGGCGGTGCCTACGTGCATCATGCCGCCTTGTACAACGGGCACTTGAGATGGTCAGTACGAGAGAGAGAGTTGAGGATATGGGATTGGGTGTACAAACCTCTAATGCCGAGTTGCTTGGTGAGTTCTGTCGCAAAAGGCATGGTTGCTGATGAGATGGCTGATGGCTGATGATTCTGGTGGTGAAGAAACGACTAGAGATGAAGTGAGAGAAGAGAAGAGAAGAGAAGAGAAGAGTAGTAGAGATTCTACGTCTATGTATGGTATGATTCTATGTCTATGATATATTATCAAGCTCACATAAGAACCAAGTAAAAGAAAATGGCCCGAGGCTTCGTACGTGACCATTCTCGGTCGGTTTGTCCCTTGAAAAGGTGCCGAGGTATGATGCACGTCGGTCTCCACTAATTCCCCCACACTCTTGACTCGGAGGAGTCGGCTCGGCCCCTCCTTTTTCTCTTCAAGTTCGCATGTGGATGTGGATCTTGCATTCAACTCAATCCAAGATGGATCTTGCATCTAAAGTAAACATGAATTTTGCGGGGAAGAGTCACAACCGTTGCAGACTAATCTTGGAGAAACTCAACATTTAAACAGGATCCCCATGTTTCAGTCTCGTCATAAATAGCTAGCATGCATGAGTCTTGTGTTCTTATCTTCTCTCAAGCTTTGCTTCACAGCTCGTGTCACATGGAAGACGAATAATCTCTGCAAGATTCACATAACAAAAGACTCTCTCTTATAATCACTACTGTAGCTGGCATTGAAGCCACTAGACCCTCATCTGTCCTTCATATCAAACACCAACTTCATCAAATCAAAATATGCCTTTCCATTCAATTGACAACAAGTCATCCATAAAACGCCGCATGTATACAATAACCCATATCGTGGACCATGCATGATATCCCTTGTTTTCCCAGCCAGGACCAGTATCTTTCAATAGATGGCGTGTTAACCAACATCTTGCCTGTTGCCCATATTCCCGCAAACCAGACGCCTGAAATCCTCAATATTGTCGTTTCCTTCAGTACCATCGCTGGTCATCATATTATCCTGCTGACCTCCCCTTCTAGTCGATATCCTCTCAGTTGATGTTTGGCTCCAACAACCGGACCGGTGGACTTCTGTCTCTCGGCTTCTCGATTAGATCAGCGTATGCATCAAGACTCTGGCCCATAACCTTGACAATCTCAAAGATATGTGTTCCCTTGAATGTCTCAGCCCAAAGTCGCACAACTGCAACAGCGAGTTGTCGCAACTTAGCACTGTCGCTTGATGGCACCTCGTTCTGTCCCGAAAGAGATGGGTCGATTGGCGGAACCGCAAATTCAGTCTCATCAAGCATTCGTCCAACCATATCCAATAGGTTTTTCTCTTCGGGTGAAGCGGGAGCCTCGTGCGGCCCAATCGCCGCAATCGTGAGTAGCCACTTGGATACTAAAATGGCACACTCAAAATTGCACACTATGACAATGAGTTAGCAATCAAGTCAAGACATCTCCAAGGGGCCAAAGCATGCAATGAATGACTTACGCGAATGCTGAATGCTCCATTCGGCCGACTTGGTTCTGGCTACATAGTTGACGCCAGCCTTAACCAGCATCGACAGGGCGTGGAATGCCTGGAACACTGCCCGGTGCAGTCTTAGACTCCGTACTAGCAAGGGGGTCCTGCTCAGCGCCGACGCCACCAAAAGCGGATCCCGGGTCTCGAGCGCGGTTGACGGCGTGACATCGGTATACAGTCGGATGTAGGCTTGTCGCAGTAGCGCTGTGGCCGTGTAATCCAAGGTTCCTCCCACATTCGAGTCCAGTGCGTTGTAATGTCCGGCTTCCGCTGCCCTGAGCTGATGCTGGTCTTCAAAACTCGTCTGCCACACACGCAGTGCTTGCGTAACCTCCTCGACATCTTCGGGTTTCATGGTTCGGTGAATGTTGTATGGCAGACCAGTTGCGAAAGACGTCTGCTTCAGCAGATAGATATGCTGGATGAGGGCGTGGATGAGAACATAGCTTCCCAGTGACGACAGATGTTGTGGAAGTCCTTGATTTGTTCTGCCAAAAAGTCTTGAGAAGGCGTCATGCAGAGTGAGTTCGATCATTGGCGTCGACTGTCGCATTTCCTGCCATTGCCAAGCGGTCTCAGCCCTCCAAAGCTTGCCTCTTTGAGGGAGTAAGAGGTTTAACTCGGATGTCAACAACAATGGCGGCATGTTATAGGCAATGCTGCAGAGATTAAAAAAGCAATAAGCAACGAGCTTCGTCCTTGTGGCTGTCTCCAGTCGAATCCAGGTTTCCCAGTCGTTAACAGCACTCTGGTTGACTTCCGCCACAAGGCCTTCTTCTCGAATGAGGATTGCCAAATTGCTCTGCAGTGACAACGCTTCATGAAGGATAGTTGGCACGCCCCAAAGACCAACAGCGAATAGGAGTAGAACTGCTTGGATGGTCTCGATTCGAGCCTGGGGAGTATTTGGAGAACTAATCACAGTTAAAATTGAGCTTCATATGAACCAGAATGAGACTTACTATGGCTCTCGGTGAGTATCCTGTGTTGTAGGTCGCTCTGACTGTGCAGATGCAAACGAGTGGCGATATGTGGCACTTGGCGAGGGCCTCGTGGAATGAGGACTGTAAGCAGAAGCAGTCGGTAGTAAAGCGTGAACCTCCGAAATGCGCCTTCTTCGAATCTGCTCCATCGCGACAGCCTTGGCAGCATACCAAAGGGCATAGCCTCTGTTCTTCTCAAAGCGATATTGGGCTCCCACAGCAAGGATAGCAAGCAACAACTCGGGAGCGGCCTCAGCGGGTGAAAATGTTGGAAGATGAAGGAAAGGCAGATGCTCGTGAAGTCCGCTGATATATCCTTCCAAAAATCTGGTCAATGTGTGCCTGGACGGGAACACAAAGTCATTGGGTAGAACAGCTGAGAACTCATCCAGTCTGTTCTTAATCACGGTGTGGTCGGATACTGAGATACGAAGGGCTGACTGCCGTGCTGCTTCGTCGATACCCCGAGATGCAGGGTCTGCAGGATCTCGTGCCTCAGTTTGCATGGGGGGAAAGCGGCCTGGCACAAAAGACGATTTCGATGATCTTCTCCCCGAAGGTCCTCCTTGGCTCCGAGAATACATCATCTGCTGTTCGATTTCAAAATTTGGAGGTAAGAAATGTGACGAAGAGGTCAGCTCGTCAAGGAAAGGGTTATAATCATCGTAAGAGCCAGTAGGGAGCTGTTGAGGCACATATCCGGATCCCAGGGGCTGATCTTCCCGGGGTCGCTCCGTTGTGTATGCGACAATAGACTCTCCATAGCTACTCTTTCTTCGCGAATCTGGTGAATGTGGTGGAAGAGGCGCCGCATTGACATTCCTCTGGACAGGTGTCACTGAGCTCGCGAGGGCTGCATCAGAGAGGAGGTCAAGATTGCAAGCTGCAGTTCGGGGCTGAGTCCGGGGATCCTGAGGGCCTTGTTGGGTATTTGGTGGAGGACCATGATGAAACTGTTGTGGCTGCGGGAGTGGTTGTTGTGGTGGCGGAGGTCGCGATACATTTAGATGTTGCTGTCCAAGAGCCTCATTGCTTATCTGACCCTCAGAGATGGAACTCTTATGTGAAGCTGAGGATGTATTGGACGACAACTTCCTAGGTCGATTGTTGTCCTTGCTACCTTCATTTAAATGCACGAGTTTTTCGTGTCTAACGAGGAGGTCTCTAATATCCATGTGAGTATGTGTATTTGACGACGAAACTGGGGTGACAGGAGAGCCCCTAACTGGGATGACACATTAAAAGAAAGGGAGGAAGAGGACGAGCGGAGATGACAAGATTTGAAAAATGTGTGGATGAGTGAGTGGTGAGTACTGTTTATGAGTGCCAGGTGGGACAGCCTGAGAGACGGGGTATATAGCGTAACTAAGTAAACGTACCTTCGTCCGAATGTCTTTCCGCAGCGATCCCAACCACATGAGAATGGCTTCTCCTTGGTATGGGTACGCTCATGGCGTTGAACATGTTCGACACGTCTACACATTAGAAGATCTGATCAGTATACTACTCTGACTCTTGTTCAACAACAGATGACGAACCTGAACCGTTTGCTACAGTACTTGCAGGGTAGAGTCTTGGGCTTTGGTTGGCGAACTTCAGTAGGCTCTGGCCCGACGAGGGAAGGAGGAGGACCAGGAAGTGGACGAGGAGGGCCCTCCATAGACTGAATGGCAAGCATTGTGAATGTGAATGCTCAAAGAGCAAGTCCTTGAATCAGTTTTACGTCTGATGCTTGATATCAAAGTGTGGAGATGGGAGAAGTAGAGTAAAGAGACAGAGCAGATAGATGGAGATGGAGAGAAAGATTAGGATTTGGAGCTGGGGAAAGATAGATGCAGGCAGATTGCGGGGTGCGTTAAGGGTAGAGCATGGCATGTGGAGGAGGAGAAAATAGACGGTGGCCCGTGGACTGCTACTGTAAGAAGGAGGTTTGCTTTTTGGTTTGCCTTCCGCGGGAGAGACGGGGTGGATGAGAAGATGGGGGGATGGGGT
>JAAQPG010000333.1:0-103583 GCA_013186905.1 Fusarium udum | reverse complement strand
TATTAATAGGTATTACCTTAGCTTGCTTTATATAGAGATTAGGTTTTATACTAGCATAAAATATAATAAAGAGTATAGTAGTAATGTGATAACCTGCTGTAATTGCCATTTAGTATATGAAACCACGGTTCTGATCTAAACTTAGGCTATTACTAATCTAAAAAACCCACTAAGTCTATCCTAAATGTACTTAAGTTATCCTAAAATTACCTAAATCTTCTTATAACTTAGAGTAAATCTATTCACCTCACCTCATCACCTAAAGACTCTTCAAATCAGGGGCTACTAAGGCTTTGCCAACACAAGATGGAAACAGAAGGAATGAATCGGTGTAGGATGCATGATGGGCTATGCCCCTCTATTTTCTCATTTCGCAAACTCTACTGGTAATCGCATGTGATGGGTACTTGAGCGAGGAAATGTTGCCCTGCTATAATAGAGCTATTCCTTAAACACGGTATTTCTCCTCCAACGTCGTTTGTGATTCCAGAAGGCACGGCTCCAGATTCTTGTTTCAGCTTATAGTGCATGCAGATCGGTCAGCCCTAACGCAATCCAAGTTACTTTACCTTCGGTTTTAGGGTGCAAATCTCGTGTTCTTGGACGGCCCCCAATCCTCCGCAGCCTTCCCCAGTCTCTGAGTGGTCCAGTTCTAAATACCGCAAACCCATGTCCCTTGTTGTTGACATCATTGGAGCGATCCCAAAACGGATCACTACTGGACTTGTGTAAGTGTATACTTCACGAATCTCGAAACTCGATGTGTTATTTGCGACTTTGGTCGTTTATCGTTTACTTGAACCATCCATCTGTAGGTTGGAATGGCATGTCTTCTAGAAAACTGTCTGAGTGGTCTTATGTGGAGATATTGTGACAGTTCAATTCTTGTGTCTTGTCGGAACACTTAACAGAACCATTTCTATCACGCACTGCACATTCTTCACTAGAACAGCCTACACAAAAATAGTCTCCGAGGTCCCCTGGTGTGTAGGGGGATGAACTTGATTTCGCCCTGGGCTGGTTCGACAATCGCCCCATCTGACAACATTGCCACGTTCTAGTGCCCGCTTACTATCATTACATGCATAACACTCATGCCATGTCTTGCATATCAGGATCGCAAAGGATTTTTAGCGGCCATGCAAAATATGCCGATATTCCGTACTAGCACAGCCTTCCTATTCAAGTAGTTCGTAAAGTGCACTGCGCTAGTTCGTCCAATAAGCTTAAACAAGATGCGAGCGCCTGGAGTCCGAAAGTTAAAAAATCCTTCTAGGCTGACATATGCAAGTATGCATATCGGCAGTTGTGCAAGCGCTGCTGATCTCCTGAAGGAATGAGATCACTTCCTTTTGGAGTCAAAGAGGATTGTGTTGGTCTGGTCACTGATGTAATTGATGACGGCTTCAATGGGATGATTGTGAAAAGCTTGAGTTGGGCAAATCCTTCGAATGAACAGGTTTTCGAGAGCAGTTGTCAAGATGTGACCTATCCTGGAATACAGCAGCTATTGCTTCAAGTATAAATTCTCACTGATTCCTCACAACTCTTGATATCACCACCAAAGCGATCATCACTTCAACTCACATACTTCACTTACCATTGTCAACATGCTTCCCAGCCTTCTTCTCTTTGCCCTCACTGGCCTCGCCAGCGCTTCTCCTACTGGTCTTCTTACCACTTCCCATGATCTACAGACCAGGGACATTAACGCTGATGAGCTTCACGCTCGTGCCCTAGTCAACCACCCCAAGGACCTCATCATTGACTCTGGGGATCTCAATGACTACATCAAGAAGCACCCCAACTCAGATAGCGTTGTCTATCTGAGGGACAAACAGTCCTTCGTTCCATTGTCAAGCGTCTCAGTAGTTGAAGACAAAGAAGCCAAGGACGACAGGTCCAAGCGTCAGTATACTGGCCCTTGCTATGTCTATGACCAGTGGCAGGCCCGCGACTCCCAGTCCTACTGGGGTCCATGGGAGACGGCTTCTGGCTGTCTGTACACCGGCTTGAGTGAGGGTTCAGGGACTCGAACTATCAGCTGGTCCAAATCGGTCTCGGTTGAAGTCTCAGGTGGCTTAGATTGGAACCCCATCAAAGATGTTTTGGGTGTCTCTCTTGGTCTCGCTGTTACAAACACATGGACCGATGGTGGTAAGATCGACTGCAACATCCCTGCTGGATCAGTCGGCCAAATCTGGGCGCAAAAGTATCTGGGAGAAGGCATGTATACATTCTTGTCTCTTTTCACAAATTACTGACTGGAATAGCACATATGTGGAAGAGAATGTGCCAGTCTTGCGGAGCCTCTGGCCAAAAGTGTCTTGGTGATTGGGAAGAAGCTGGATTTGTCAAAGCTCCCACTGATGGGTATGTTGAATCTGAGTTCTATCGAGCACAATGCTAACAAGAGGTAGTTCTGATCCAGGTAAGAACTTGAACACGGGCTGCAGTACTGGCAATGAGAACGTCAAATGCTAGAGCTGGGTGTCTATTTGATGTATTCTTCAGGAGTCTTGGCTGGGGAACGGTCGCTTGCAGGATCCAGCATAAGTTTGGGACTGAGACGCGTCGGAATTTCAACTTGCAGGGTTTCTATTCATATATTAGATACGAATGTCCTTCTTTAGGTGTAGCTCTTGTCTGTCTCGACTAATAACAATCCTTTACTCGAAGCTATCAACAACAGTCAACTGACGGAGTTCTGGTATTCATAAGCTCTCAGCTCACATCGTGCCGCACTGTCTCGGCACTCCACAACAATAATGCTTGAGAGACTAAGGTACAACCTCCTTTCCCTGGAGCATATCCCAAGTCGGCTTCGGCAACAGCATGTCGTCCCCATGTAAATATCGTCCAGCCGCTGTCTTGTTCGCGACATACTCACGGGCAACAGGCTCAATCTTTGCCCAATCCAATTCCGAAGTCCCAACAGCTCCACCATCCTGAGAAATCCTTGACAAAACATTAGCGACCCAAGTGCGACATCGCCAATTGGGGTCATTCTGCACGACTGGGGTGCTACGAATGGTATCCACGAGCCGGTCCTCATCTTCGACCTTGGCGATCACGATGCGAGCGAGAAGTCTGGTCGTGCCTCGGATGTTGGGAAGAGAAAGTTCCTCATAGACCCAGCCGCCAACTGGAAGATTCTTGACGTGGTAGCGCATGCCGGGGACTTCGGGGGTCGATTCTTTCTTGGGTCCGATGAGAAAGCCCCAATGGTAGCTGTTACTAAATTAACCGAGGAACGGTGAGATTGGTCAGGGAATGTTTACCGGCGTTCTGGATTGTTGACAACCCCACTGGGGTATAAAGCGACGTAAAGCCGTTTCTTATTGATGACCATTTGGGGGATTCTTGGTTGTGAAAGGTTGAGAAAGTTACGACGATTGGTGTTGTCTGGGATAAGGAAGAATTTAGTGACGAAACCCTTCGTCTGGGGTACAAAGGTCGCCTCAAGATCCGTTCCGAGGGGATCAATTATTAGGACTCTTTCTTCCTGCTAATCTCTGGATCAACAATCGGGCGCTTAATGGCACTTGATGAAGCGCGCGCCAATAGAGGCACCCACGTTGGTCCTTGGCTATTTTTGGAACTCAGTTTCATCAGGCGACCAACATCGCAACAGCTAGTGGTGTTTGCCATTTTGCCTGCAGAGGGAGCTCCAATCGAGATGAATAGTTTTGAGGAGCAACATAGATAAGCATGATCATTGTATTCTCAAGCATCTGAACTTGTCACTCTTCAGAGATCTCCCCACCATCTGTCCCTTGTCTTCTCCATCTCCAGCTCCACAGGATATGCATCCAAGAACTGGGTAAGCGACTCTTGCCAGCCCTGCCGAATAATATTTCCCAACCATGCAGATGTATACTCCCAATAGTACGGATACCAACCGGCAAATTCCCAGTCGATGATACCAACGACTTGATCACCCCGTACTAAGATGTTGAAAGGGTTCAGATCTCCATGAGTAAATACTGGCGGTGGCCACGAGCCGTCTTGTTTGGTAATCATTTCTTTGATATCTTTCCATTCCTGGTCATCAACGCGATCTGGATGATCCTCAGGCCGAAGATCCTCGCGCAGCCATCGATGAAATTCTTGAACAGTTTTAAATGGCCCAAATCTTGGTCTCGACCGTGGTATACGAGAGTCGCGTAAGGAACCGCCTATACAGCTCTCAATTCCTGTATTCGGAGGTGGACTCAGAGACCGTAATTCCTGAAACATACGCCGAAGCTGAGCAAAGATGTTTGATCGATCAGTGTCTGACAAGTCTCTCCAGGCATCTGCGATTGTTTTTCCCTGAATGCGCTGCATGACTATGTGTGCTCGGTTTTTGTGCACGACCGAGCAGTAAACAGTCGGGACAGGAATAGAAGTATTGGCTGCTACGAATTGCATGGTAGCTGCTTCGGTGAGATGGACGAATGGCCCCTTCTTGACGATGAGAGACTTTGAGATGGGGATACAAGGCCCATCATGTTTGTAGAAGCGCGCGGATGTTTTGAGTGCAACGAGTGTCATGATACGACGGGGGAATGTATTATTGATGGCCAAGGAGAATGTTCCTTCATGTTGAGTAGCCGTTTGGTCGGGCGGCGGGACGTAACCTGTTGTTGACATGCTGGAGATGAGTGAAGCGGAATCGCTGGCGTCGTTCGCTGACTTCGCATGGCCCTGGCGATTGCCTAATGTCCAAGACCTGGAGCAATCAACGCGGTGCGTAACAGGATGTACATTATCGGACTCAATATTCGTGGTGGAGATGAAGATTGGTTGATTGGCGAATGGTTTGTTGACGGAGATTTGATCGCGGCACGGCTGCTGACTAAGGCAAATGCCCTGTAAAATCTACGCGTCTTCCGCGTCGCGACAAACCCGGTGCACAAAGCTTGATAACTACTCCGTACAGCAATGGATAATTCCAACGCCTTCCTAGTCTAAATACCCACTAAAGTACATTAAACTGGCCTAAGCCTGAGCCTAAGGCTCTTCATTGTTTAGAATAATAATCCTAAGCTGGAACACGTTTGGATAGGTAAGATGAGATAATTTGCAGTTTTAATGGACATCAGGCATTGCGCTACATTACTATGGGATACAATAGTGACTCAACGTGTTTTCTAAATACAAGTCTTTTAACTTTCTACTCCTCCTGGACCTTCTCTGTTGATCCATGAGTAGGGAACTGATCAACCTTGGTGCTAGCAAACTTGCGCGCAGGAACCTTGTGCTCGAAGAGAAGATCGAGCTCACCGTATGTTCGACCCTTGGGCTCAGGAAGGCGGAAGAAAGCCCAGATGAAGATTAGCAGACACCATCCAGCCCAGAAGAGACCAGTCTTGGCACCCCAGTTCCACGAGTTGCGACCAAGCATGCGGGGCATGAGGGTGTTGGTGACGAGACCAGCGATGTTGCTGAAGTTACGGGCCAACACGATGGTTTTGGCCTTGAGACGGGTGGACGAGATCTCGGCGACGATGGTATATGCGATGGGGCCGATGGTCATATCGTAGACGAAGGTGTATACGACCAGCAAGCTACCGATGGCCCAGCCGGTTTGTTCAGTCTTCTTGGCGAAGCCGAGGGCTCCGACGGCGATGAGGATGAAGAACAAAGCTGCCATACCGCAGATGTAGATATGACGACGGCCGAAGCGAGCCATGAGGAACCAAGATAGAACAACACCGACAGCACCGACACAGTATTGAATGACGTTAAAGTCAAGAGCTCGCTCGGAGGAAAGACCAGCTTCGAGGTAGAACTGAACAGCGTAACCCATAAGAGAGCTACCGCAGAGAGCCTGGGCAGTGTAGCTGATGGAAGCGACTTCAGTTCGTCGAAGATCGCTGCGCATGAAGCAATGCCAGTAGTTGGTTCCAGCAGAGTTCTCAATCTCCATCTGGTTAGTAGCCTTGAGAAGCTCAACCTGAGCATCGGCATCAAAAGGAATGTCGCACTGGGTGGTGAGCGAGAGGATAGATCGCTTAGCATCCTCATATCGCTCCTTTCGCACAAGCCACCATGGAGACTCAGGAGCGAAGATGGTACCGAGCATGATGAACGGAGGCCAAGCCCACTGAATAGCAAAGGGGATTCTGTAAGACCAATCACCGCCCATAGTGCTGAAACCTCGAAGAACGCCTGCACCGATGAGCTGACCGATGACCCAGCAAAGGTTGACGTAGGCAGTAAGATACGGTCGCAGCACAACAGGCGCAACATCAGAAGCATATGCGAGAGTGAGAGTTTGGAAAATACCCCAGGGCAGGCCGAGGAGGATGTTTCCAGCCAAGAGGACCTGCAGGTTTGGCGCAAAGAAAGGGAAGAAGATGAGTCCAATCATGAGAACTTGACTCGCCAACATGGTCTTCTTGTAACCAAAAGCATCAGTGACCCAACCGTTGATGTAAAGACCGATGATCTGACCGCACATGCCACCAACTTGAATATAAGTCTGCCAATCGGCCGAAACAATAGGGTTTCCGTTCGTGTCGACTTCGTTACCGAATTTCTGCTTGAATCTGTAAAATATGGTTGTCAGTTTCATGGTCGACGGTGTCGATACCAGGCTAACTGCAACTTACGCATCATAACCGTAAAAACTACCCAACAAACTCAAATCATAACCTTCCATGATGATAGCCGTTGAGAAAAGGAGAGAGAAGGCGATAGCCTTGGGGTAAAGGCGGAGGGCATCGCGGAGAGTGAGGGTGTGTTCGCGATCATTGGCTTCGCGCGCAGCAGGGCGCTCAACTTCGTCAAAGGTCGACTTGTCAGGGTCGATGTGCTCAACCTGAGCGAGATTCTTTGGTGAAGACATGACTGTCAAGAGATGTTATGAAGAAAGGATCCCTTGTACGTAGAGGAGAAAGTGAAAGTTGAAGCTGATGCTGGAAAAAGAATGAGAGAGAAGCTGGGGAATCTGGGGATTCTTATGCTAAATCTCCACAAACAAGCCGTCTCTCCAGGTGCTTGGGTTCACCCCGGACCCCCCAGACCAGTCTAGCCAAGAAACATGTCGGCCCGACCTAACCTTCAACGCGAGACTGAGCTCATCTTCGCCAAGAGCTGAGCCTCGTGATAGCTTCAAATCTCTTGAGATTCGCTATGTCGGACCGACATGATCTTCGATTTCTCGTCAGACCATGAAATTTTGAAGGAGTTTTGTATGGGGAAATGGGGTCATGAGATCGTGGATGTTTTGTTTCCTGTCGGTCCGATAAGAAGACATTCACCCCGGATTTTCTACTCCAGACCGGGGCGCCCAAGCTTGAAAGGAGGGAGGATGATCTTTGCTTGTATTAGTTAGAGTGGTCGGACAAGACCGAGAATTCTGCATCCCCCTGACTTGGGAACAAGACATCATTGACTGTGAAGGGGAACTTGTCTCGCCATTGATGAGAGAGAGCTTAGCTTGGCGGAGTTTTTTAACTTTATTTTTTATGGCGTATTATGCTTATGCTTGCATGCCGCGAATGAATTATGCTTATGTTTATTCTGCGAAGAGGGTGTAGAGGCGAGGGGACATTTCATCATCGATGTTGGGCAACGTGACCTTCATGGTGAGGCGTCTTGATTGGTCAATGGGATTACATGGCGAGGTCGTGTCAGGAAGCGAGCGATCGAGGCTACGGAACCAATTGATCCACCCTTTCACCCGATCGCGTGGTATGATCAAAGGTAATATTCACTTAGAAGAGTGACAACGCGGTAACGTGAGTTGTACAGGGGCTTTCTGTTTGGTAATTGGCGTTGGTGGGTTCTGGTAGAAATGTCCGTTTTGGGTAATTAGTCTCCCGAGGATCGGATGTGGTCTCGCGAGCGATGAGCCGTTTTTATCCACGCGACCATGCGAAAATATCGTTGATTGGAGTTAAGCGCCATGAATCAAAGTTTTTGCATACGGGCAGTTCCGAAATGCAAGTGAAGGCTGCTAGGATTGTTGCCATCGAACCCTCATTCAAATGAAGGGGACTACCCTATAGCGTCAGAACGATAGAGACAGCTAATGCAGAGAATTCCAACACTGCGCGAAGGTCTACATAACTCGTTCTGGACTGTTCTTTCTTTGTAAACGTCCTCTTGTAACAGCTCATCTCCATAAAATAATTATCTTGCTCGTCTATAATGCTCCCCCGTGATGCCATCTTACTCCCCAATTTCCACCACTAACTTTCTACAACTGACACCTTCAGACATTTTGTCCAAAGCGCTGTTGATAAACTCCAACCCTTTACCTACAACTGATGGCTGCGGGCTGGGTTTGATGTTACCATTGCACAAGGTTTTGCTCAAGTAATTACCAATCCAGTACTTGAACTGCTCCAGTCTTTCCTCTTCAAGTGCCGACGGCATCACGAAGATAACCTCAATTCCATCCACGTTCTCAGCGTCTGCTGGAATCCAAGGCGCCGACCCGATTTTCACCGTTGTCCTTCCTTCAGCTGCGTTCAAATCCACAAATTCTTTGAGCACAGATTGACATAGGGAAAGTTGTCCGGTCGCGAGGAAACAATGTTGAATGACCAGCCCATCTTCTTTTGCCGCGGCCACAATTGACTCGTCAACGTTGGGGTCCTTGTAGTCGAATACACGATCGGCGCCGAGGGAGAGTATATACTCGTGGTTCACTAGCCCAGCAGTAGCATACACAGCTGCAAATGGAGTCTTGGGATCCTTGCACATTAGACGAGCTGTTTGGACGCCCATGGTGCCGATGCTGGATGATGCGCCCCAGATCAGAAGCGCTTCTTTCTTCTCAATCTGGCCTAGGTCTTGGGAAAGAAGCTCATCATAGGATCTAGGAATTCCCATCATATCCCATGCGCTAAGAGGCACTTGAACAGACACAGGCAACGTCGCAGCATGATTCCACGACATGTTCTGGTCTGGAAGACGCACAGCATGCTGCCACGGGACAAGGCATTTCTCTTGGAAAGGACCGTAATCTGGAGCGCATCCTCTCCAGGCCGATGCAGAGTAAGCAGCAACTCGAATGCCAGGCTGGAAGCCATCATCAACAGCTGGAACATTTTCGCCGACTTGTAGTACCAAGCCGGACATGTCGAAGCCAATAACGGTGGGAAACTCTGTTATGAAAAGACCTTGATCGCGCATGATGACATCTGCTGGGTTGAGAGCGACGGACTTGACAGCGATGAGAAGTTCATTTGGTCCTGGCTTTGGAGTGGATCTGGTTTGTACTTGGAAGGGTTGGCCTTTGCCTGTGCAAACAGCGGCGAGATGAGTAGACATTTTGACTTGTAATAGAGATTGTCTGAGGAATCGACAGTGAAGATAGAAGTGGTATGATAGGAAGGAAATGCCATCTTTATAGCTAGATACAACATTTCCATAAGGTCTTCCTCAAATCATATCGATCTCTTCGCGATGATACCCAGAGGTCTTGGATCGTCAACCCGCCAATCAAGTCGCCGTGCATCCGCAAAACAGCTAGCGTGTGAGAGTCCCCCATCCAAGTTGAGGTTAGCGCATCGCGACAACAGATCGCACCTTCAGATCCTGTCAGCTCAGGCTCAAATTCTCTCAGTAATGACAACATTCCGCGATTTCTGACAATTAGCAGAGCGTTGTGGAAATGTCTGCGAAGTGCCTGGAACAAATGCGCCCGAAGAAACCAGCCCGGCGGTCAAGATATGGCTGTCGTAATTGCAAGCTGAGAAAACTCAAGGTGAGTCTACCCCGACAATTCATTGCGACTCAACTAACCTTTAGCAGTGCGATGAGAGCAAACCACGCTGTAAAAAATGCAGCTCATTTGGGGTGTTGTGTAACTTTGGACTCAACATTCCCGACCTTCACCCAATTAATCCCGACGCGGTGAGGGCTGTGTTTCGTTGCAAGCCAACGCCGCGGAGACCAATCACCAGCGCCGTATGGACTTCTGATGAGTATGCCATCTATCAGCTCAATGCAAAATGCCAAGACTTTGTGACGAGATACTACGCGAGAAGTCTCTTGACGCCTGATGATGGGAACATGATTGACGTCAATCGGAGGTTGTTCAAACTCGCCTTCACTGTAAGAGCGACACACTAGATGTATCCTCTCAAGCTAATTGGCATAGAGCCCTTGTTTGATGCACGCTTCTCTCGCCGTGGCACTCACATACGATCGCTATCTAAATACCCAATCAAGCTCTCCCCGGAGTCTAGAGGAATGCTACCACTGGTCACAGAGCACAGCGCTCTTCAACAAGAAGCTTCGCGAACCTGTCAAGACGCAGGACAAGGACCCAATCTGGGGCACAGCAGCTGCTCTAGCTGTCTTGACGTTCTCATCACCAGATGCATGCAAACTTGAGGACTCTTGGCCTCTGAAGACTGGCGACGATGACCTCGATTGGGTGTCTATGATCAGTGGAAAGATGTCGCTGTGGAATATGGTAGATCCTCTACGAAATGACAGTCTGTTTCGCGTCATGGCTGTTACGATTGCGCAGATGCAAGCGCCTTTGCCAGACACAGGCATCGACGGTATACCAAAGGAACTAGCCGCTGTCTGTCATTTGGACGAGACATCTACGCTGGACAACCCTTATTTCTACGCTGCGCATGCAGTTTCGCGCATTCTTTGTCTACCAGACGACGAGGTAACAACAGGGCAGACGCAGCTCTTCACACATAGAATTGAAGGACCCTTCAAGGAACTACTCCTTTCCAGGGACCCAGTCGCGTTGTTGCTGCTTTATGTATGGTATCGAAAGGCAGGACGGAGTATATGGTGGGTCGAGCTTCGAGCGAGGATAGAGTGCCCAGCAATCTGCCAGTATCTACAGCGGTATCACGCGGATGAGGTCGCGGTGCATGCGCTGCTTCAGAGCGACATCACAATCGGATGAGGTATTGGCGGGCTGCTTCGGACGATGTACAGCTACGAGTGCTCGGGAGGTCGTGCGATTGACGGGCTCAGCATGACTTGAACGGAAGGCTTGTGCCGTCTAAAAGGTACGCCTGATTGAAGGATACCAAGAGGCGGGAAAGCGCTGGTAGATACGAAACATGGTGAACTAGGCACGGCTCATTCGCGCTTCTGGCAATGGCGCTCGGAAGCGGAGCATCGAAGAAAGACATCATGACACGCGAAAAGCAGTGGCGCTGGCTGAAGACACAGCTCAGGCCCCGACCACGAGAGCCGCGACGGACTCTGATTCCTGCTCGCTCCATGTTCTCTCGATCGGTCGCAGCGCTCAGTATGTTGTCGTCTCGCTCGGCATCGGCAGGCAATGGAAAGGGATTGGCGCGGCGTCGATCTGCCGGGTTCGGGAGGGACACTTTGGGTTAAAGACTTAGTTCGGGGCCAGCGGAACTGCGATGCGTTGTATCGAGTGACGGTCGAGTTCTGTACTGCAGCGGCAGTGCTGTGTTTGTTGTGTCGGGCGCATCGAGTAGAGCTGCTTCATGGAGATGCATGGCGCGCTTTGCGACCGTCAAGGACAAAATGAGCGCGTTCTCAGATTAGCGATCATGCTTCATCCGTGAACTCTGCAGTCCTTGTTTGTAGCGCAAGCCAGTCTGTATCAGACGACATCAGAAATGGCCAGAGCTAATGGTCTGCTGGGTGAGTGCCAGTCAATTCGAGAGTGCACCAGCTCGCGAAATTTCCACCGCCAAAAACCGCAAACTGGCATCACGTGATCAGTCATGTGAGACCATCAATGGAATGGGTACCTCCAGTTGGAAATACTTCAATCATTCGCATGGCTTTGATCAAAGACGCAAGGTAACGAGGGATTGGAATTCATAAGCAGATTAATCATCCCTCATATCACCTACGACCATTCAAACTATCGTGGAGTGAGATAAAGCACCGCTATCTACAAATTGATCACTGGATCTTCAAGGACCCATCCTTTGAGATCTGCTCCACAAACTCCCCAAAGTCCTTCAACAAATCCTCCGGCCTCTCCAGCGCAGCAAAATGACCACCTCGCCCATGATCCCTCCAAAACACGAGATTGCCCGTCGTCTTCACCCAGCTCACAGGAATGGGAGCAAGCTCAAACGGGAACCAGCTGTAACCCAATGGCTTGCTGATCTTCCACTTTGGGTGATCATGTGCTCCGGGATAATCTGGGTCGAAGCGTTGGCGGTATGGAAAGATTGAAGTAGGAAAGCTGTCTGTCAGCCAGTACAGAGATACCGAGGTAAGAACCTCATCGAGGGGAGGATCTTCGTCACTCCAGCTCAGGAACTTCTCGCCGACCCAGGCTAGAAGCGCAAGAGGCGATGATGAGAGGATGAGGCCGATGGTGCTTGGTCTGGTAGCGTGCATCAAGGCGTAGGCGGTGCCAAACTTGTCAAAGTCCTTTGCACGTTCGAGACCTTTCTTTTCTGCATCTGAGACTTCACCCTGCGCAGTTGCGGGCTCAGACATGAGGCAGAAGTTGAGGTGAGCAGCTACAGAAAGGTGAGTTAGTCGTATTCTTCAATCTTCCCGGATGATTTGAATCCTGGTCACATACCTTTGCACTCATCGTAAAAAGCAGCGAGCACACGAGAAACTCTGCTTCCGATATCGCCTCCCTGAGCGATATAGCCACCTCCAAAACCCAGCTGAACCATCAGGCTGTTCACGATACGGGAAACATCTCTAATGCCGAATTCCTTATCGAGCGGCGGCTTATTCGAGAAAGCATAGCCAGGAAGAGACGGTACAATGACGTGGTAAGGGAGCGTTTCGGGGGTATAGCGCTCCTTGAGAATGGAGAGGATCTTTAGAAACTCCAGAAAGCTTCCCGGCCAACCATGCAGCATGACCACGGGGACGGCATCGGGCTTAGAGGAGAAGAGACCCGTGAAGTGAATTGTAAAATCACCCTTCTCATCCTTGATGGGTAAAGTCCAGTGGTTGTAGGAATTAATGTGCTTTTCCGCAGCGCGCCTGTTCCAAAGGTCAGACCTCGGCAATGCAAGTTGGGGACAGGCGATAGTACATACCAGTCGAAGTCAATCCAAGCAGCTTTCGCATCAGTTAGCCACTGGTGACCAACTCCATAGTTATGTTCCTTCTGCGTAGATTCGTAGGTCGGCGGTCCAACTCTTCCCAGCTTTACAAGCTGCTTAAGCTCATCGACCTTGTCGTCCGCAATGGAGACTTGGTAAGGCGTTGGCTGGACCTGAGCGCCCGAAGGAATCTTTGCAAAACCGTCTGACATTTTCAAAACGCGCTTTATTTTCAGATGAGATGTCGCGATCTTTTTCTTGTTTGAATTACTGCACTCGGCGGGGTTTAAGTAGTCGCTGATTGATATGTAGTCAGTAGGGCGTAGCAGTGTTGCTGATAAATATGACCTCATTTTTGTAACCTACCTACCTAGGCTAAACAGGGAGCCTCCAGGCGGGGAAACATGCCGCAAATATGCCGCAGACAAGCCAGCCTGCTACCAGCCATTCGCGATCAATAACGCTAGCTTGGCCGTATATTCTATAGCTATTAAGTTTCCTAAATGTAAACAGTGCGATTTGGTGTTTTCGCCCATCTGTGGCCTGACAAAAGTTGCTCCCTCTAGATGCTATGACATGCATGCTGTAAAAGATGTAGCCAAGATCAAGAACTGAGTCTTTTCGATCTTTCAAGAATGAAACACTGTAAACCTTTTTTGTTTAGTCCTCCACATTCGGATCTACAAAGAGCTGCGAGAGCCAAAACATATCACCCTTGAGTTCATTCCTCTTGACACGCTCAGCATTTTCGCGAAACTCGTCCACTATTAAAATTAGTATATATGAGCCATTGAGTGGTAGAACCGTCTTACTTCTTCTTTGAACAATGACAGACACGTACTTGACATACTTCACGCCGTCCTTGTCTAATTCTCCAAGCTTCTTGACGTTCTCTTTATCCCAGTCGAGCGTGAAGGGAACAGGTCCCTTGAGCCCGTATCTAAAGTGCGAAACAAGGTTCTGGGCGGAGAAGACATATTTCTGCATGAACTTGTATGATATGGACTTATACGCCTCACCAATAATATTTTGCTTGCCCTGGTAGCTGTTAATACATCTCGGGACTTAGACCAGGCGATGCTGACCGTGTTGAAATGCATCCTCCACCATCTTTCCTGTGATTTATACACATACTGAAGATTAGCAAGTAACACAAAAATGGTTAGGTAAACTTCAAACCACTTGCTACGGCTGTGGCGACCCTTCAGAATCCTTTCGATTTCGGACATGATCTGATCCTTGATGCGAATCATCTCCTGGATCATGAGCACGTCTAACTGATGGTCAAGAACGGGAGGTACAGGGCATTGGCCATGATGAATCGAATTTGCATCGTCAACAACGTCGATGTTGAAATCATTGTTTTCGACAAGGCAGAAGAATTCTTGGGCCATGCGGGCTCCGACCCAAAGCTGCAGAGCCGACTTGACCATGCTGTTCTATTAAAAGGTATTAGCATATGCAGTCAAATCTGTCTTGACCACGCACCGGGTTCTTGGACACATATCGAAGTGCTTCGTCGAAGGTGGCCCCAATCAAAAAGTCCCCGGTTTGAGACGTCATATCTCGAGCATAATACTGAAAGTTATTGTCAACCCAGTCGAGCAGAGCAGTAGTGGTGGCTTGGTTATCGAATGCCGAATAAGCAGGTAACTCCAGGATTACTTCTTGCTGACCAGACCGCCATCGCTCCGCTGTGATATCTGCGGAGCTAGGAATAAACTCCCTTACTAAAACCTGGAGCGTGGGAACCCCGTTGCCCTTGGGCCAATTTGATGATACCTGCCCTGGTCGCATGAGGGTCATGACCCGAGGAGCCGAGGAGGGAGTCCAAATGGGATACGGGCGAACGGTTGCTGTCTCTTGATTGAACTTCGAGTTACCTAACTCAAGGCGTAGTCAGAAAATGAGGTATTATCTCACGCTCGCGAATAAACTAACCGATTCTGAAAGCTATGGATTCACGAATATTGAACCTTTCGCAAATTGCTTTGCACAGACGAACTTTCCCACTGACTCGAACACACTCAGAACAAGGAGTTTCTTTATCACACTACAGTAAATAAATCACTCGTGTTCAATAGCAAGAACAATGGCTACACTTACCTTGAGGCTCTGGAGACGGCATCGAAGACATGCTCCTTGCTTGCGAACTTGAGCAATCTCTTTTCTCCTTTGATCATCATTCGGCTTCCTCATCTTCTTAGCTGGCCGTGATGAGCTGCTCTCGGGGACCTCCATCCTGAAACAGAACATAGATGGGGCCATCCTTTTCACTATGTCGTCGGGAGACGGCGATCGTGGTCGACGCCTTGCGGAATGCCCAGTTACAGGAGCGCTACTTGTCACGTCTCCTGATGCAGCTACAGCTACAGTTTCGCACTCCCTCGATAGGACCGTCGGCTCTACAGAAATCCATTCACCAAGAACCGGAGTGAGAGGCGATTGCGCATTTGCATTTCCCCCAATCTCAAGGCTTGACGAATTCACAAGCCCAGGAGTCTTGTCGAATATGGCACCAGAAAAGTGTATTAGCAGAGGATCAAGGGCTGGCGAGATCAGATTGGCCGCATCCATCGAGAGGAGGCCATGGTAAAGTGGGTTTGGCTCATCTAGAAGCTGATCTGGCGTGGATGTTGTGATGTCATTAAAGTCGAAGGGGCCAATATCACCAAAGAGGTCAGGCTGTAGCAAATCCAGGTACTGAATTGTACTTGGGTGTGATTCTTGCTGTTGAAGATCCGAGTTTCCGGAATCGTTGAACTCATCTTGGCCATCAAGATTGTTCTCAGTATACCATAATGAGTCTCTCGCATCTCTGTTCATCATGAGCTCAGATTCCCCGATTGTTCTGATGATGGAGAAATGTTCCATCACAGGACTGTGTTCGGTTACATACCGTTCACTACTAGCAGCAGACTCATTGTGCTCTCACTCATCACCTGTGTTCGCGGCCTAAACTAAAGCTTGACCTTTGGGCAGCAGTCAACTGCATAGTCGCCTGAGAGTGGAGTCGACGAGCCCGAGAAACCATGCTGATGGTTTGTACCACCAGCCATCATGTGCTCTGGAAGGCGCGAGGCGTAATGTGGTAGTCTAGTTGGTTGGTTGTTGTTGGAGGTACCCACGTATTGCACCAGAGACTTATTACCTGCGATCCGATGAGGCTCTTGTTTGTGATAGAAGGCGGCCGAGCGTATGCCGAACACCGACCCACAATTACAATTCTTATAGCGAGGCCAATCACGGGAGAAATCCGAGCTAACCCTTTTTGGCCAACGCTGCGGCGAGCGCCTGGTAGGTACGTACGTGTTGTTGCTTATAAGTTGGCTTAGTAGGTTGGTTCCTGCCATTCAGTGCAGTGCGTGCTGTAGTCGGTCTTGTGACTCCCCCCACATCTCGCAACGAGTACCTACCATCATCACACCTACTTACTACATCAACATCAACATCAACATCAAGTCAACATCAAGTCAACATCATGGCCGTCAGACTAGCCAAAGCTTCTGATCTTGCCGCCACCTCGCGCATTGCTTTCCGTGGCTTCAGCCTATCTCCATGGAATGCATTCTACCGCCCTTTTGCCTCTGCATACCCCCAGGATGTTGAGAAATCGTACCTCCGGGAGCAGCAAGAAGCTATAGGTGATCAAAACAAGCTTTTCGCCGTCGTCGAACTACAGGTTGAGGCCCAGGACGCCCAGGACGCCAAGCAGGTGGTGGGCTTTGCCATATGGAACTATGCGCAGCAGCAGCAGCAGCGAAACAGTGACACCGCAGCCATCGATGCCCCCAATGAGAAAGGTTCTTGACCCCACCCCATAGCCGACCGACAACACTGCCTAACTAAACCAGACCGCAGTGTTGATCCTTACCGAGCCAGCATCCTCTTCGGCGCCACAGAAAGTGCGGTTCAAAAGTGAGGCTCCCTCCCACACCACTTCCGATCCACGAATCCGAGCCAGCTGACACTGCCTACCTTTCCTTCTAGGTGCCTAGGCGGTCACATGGAGCTTGACAACATGGCAGTCGACCCCGATCACTTCCGCAAGGGCTACGGCACTCTGCTATGTCGCCACGGTATGGAAATCGCCCGACAAGACAAGGTGGCTGTAGGTGTCATTGCAGCAGAGCTCGGAATGAAGCTCTACGAGTCTCTTGGGTATGCCTGTACTGCTAAAGTCTCTCTCACTGATGGCCGCCCGGATGAGGATGCCAGTGTTGACTTCTGGGTGCAGAAATGGAACCCAAAGGAGAACTAAGCGTCAAGGTACAAAGTCGGCGAGATGCAGCATATGTGTTGTACAAGGCGCAGATTAGCACGAGCATTCCAATATGGTTACTCACTAAAGCTTGTCAGAAAATATCACAAACCTCACATCTAGACGCTCATATCCTAACCCGCTCGACAGGGGCAGGTATGATAATTTAGGACCTTTATCCTAAGGGATGAAAAGACTTAGGTAAGTTTAGTATATTTTAGTAGAACTTTAGACCAATTTCATTCTGGCAATCTAATTTAAGATCAGACGTTTCATTGCCCCACGAGGCTCGGTCAAGCAAAATCGAAGGTCGGTGGGTGATTAACTAATCACTCATTGTCTTTCACGCTATTGAGGGGAGATATCGTCTTCAAATGACACGTCTCAGGCCACGGCGTGACAAAAGTACAGAGAGCCATTGCCAATCAAACCTGGCGATAAGCTAAGGATGACGGGCGTTTTCTCGTAGCCACAAGGCCATTCGCCGAGTGCCACCTTCATCGGCCCGTTATCTTCAGCCGTGTAACACCAGACAAGCCATTCTACGTGCACATTAGACCTTTCCCCGCTTCGAGTTCGCCACATGTTAGAGTTCTATAGGCTGGCGCTGAAACATTTCCGCAGCAGAACACGAAAATCACAAGCGTCATGTCTCATCACATGAGAAATTGAGGCCCTGCTTTGCATCGCTCAGGTATCACTTTCGCCTTTGGTGACACGCAAGCAGGAGATCTCCCCCTCCCAGGTGATAGTCTGAAAGCACAGTTCGCTGATAGCCGTAGAAAAGTAAAGCGTCCAGTTCGTAGAAAGGCAGAGCCTGGGTTGTGCTTTCTACCCTACAGCCTTACACTACTAGTTCATCGCATCTTCACCAAGACATCAAACCTTCAGAGTTTCTTCTAGCTTCGACTCAACAACTCAGTCAATGGCTCAAACTGCCCCTGCATCAGCACAGTTCCCTAGCATCCTCGAACCCGTTTCTTCCAACGAGTATAGCGAGGACGGTTCAGCACCTGGAATTCATCGAGAACTAATTTCACTCCTCGCCTGGGGACCTGGCGACCTCCCCGCCGCAAATAGCGAGACTACCATGCTCCAGCTGAATTCTAACGAGCTCAATGAGATAAGGACCGCGCTTGACGCGTTCAAAGGTGTGCCTTCTTTGGCAATGTAGTTTCTGCACTGAAGAATGATTGCTGACGCCGATCGGTATCAGAGTCAGGACTTGAAGTTCACGCTTTGTCTCCTGACGTATTTCCCTTGCCATGTTTGGAGGCTCGCCTGCGCGAGTTCTCAAAGGGTTTGCATCAAGGCTATGGTTTCTTCACTATCCGTGGGTTGAAACCGAATAACTTCTCATCCAAAGAGAATATCATTATTCACGTCGGTGTTACCTCATACATAGGAGACTGTAGGGCCCTACAGCAAAACTACTACAGCGCCCAGGCAGAAGCGCTTTGTGAGAATTCTTAACACGCATAAGCCTTCATGAAGATGCTGACCTTGTCTCATAGTACACGTCTGTGATGTCAAACAGTATGAAGGCAACATCCAGGAAGACGTGTTCCTAGCCCCAGGAAACGAGTCTATCGCTGTGGTGAGACCCGACCCCCTTGCTGTAAAAATGGAGTATTGTATTTGGCAATATGCCTAACTTTGGGCTAGGGATTTCACTCTGACAACGGCGACAATGTCTCCCTCTACTGCTGGTCAACAGCAGAACAAGGGGGCGACCTTTACTTGTCTAGCGCCTGGAAGGTGTACAACGACCTGGCACTCAAAAGTCCAGAAGTGTTGAGAATATTTGCCCAGCCTTGGCAGTGGCAGGATAGTAGAACGTAAGTCTTGTTAGTTGAATGATGTATCATCCATGAGCTAATGAAGCAAAACCCGGCAGGGGAGATGAGAAGCTCCGCAGCCATATGGCTCCGATCATCTACTTTGCGAACAACAAACTAGTGATCAACTATCAAAAGCGGCCACTTAGAGGGTCCAAGCAAGAGCCCAGAGACCGCCGACTAAATCCTCTGAGCCGAGGTCAAGAAGCCGCTCTTGCTGCGTTTGACCGCGTCGCTGCAGAAAATGCCATTTCCCTTGAGCAAGAACCTGGGGACATGCACTTTTTCAACAACCTGGCACTCCTACACTCAAGAAGCGCGTTTTGCGATGGGAAAGACCAGGCCGTACAACGCCACTTGACTAGGCTCATCTTCCGTGACTCCGAGCTGGGGTGGGAGATTCCCAGGGATTTACTTCCGAATTGGAGTAAGTACTACGATCATGCAAGAGAAATAGAACACTTTCCAGAAGAGCCGCATCCGTGGGCTTTTTCTCTACAGGGTCATGATTAGTTTGTGGCTACGAATGAAACACACGGCTTGCATGTCAACTTTCTCCTTCTGCTTTTGCTAAATGGTGTTGTCTTTTTATCACAAGATTGACTTCGACTTTCCAAAGTTGCCCTCAATCTTTGGATCGATGTGACTATCTGGGACACCCAAATAGGGGGTCCATCCACTGCGAGCGATGATGTCATGACCACGCCGGCTACCATGGTGATAAGGCCGCAGAAGCTCTACGTTCACTTGATCTCCTAAGGATATCTCCATCTGTCGGAGTTTCGGTCTGAGCGACCCGTCCTGGTTGCCTTACTTATCTAGTGTCACAATCATGAGACACTCCAACCTTGTTACAGTTTGGCCGCATAAGGAGGGACTCTAGATGCTTTGCGACGGCTTTCAGCTGCACAGTAGTATCGTGAGGTCTTATGTTGACTGGCCGGTCTAGGTCGTGTTGTAGCCATGATTCCAGAGGGGTTGGTGCGTCCGGCAATGATGTTAAGCGGCTAGCCATGCCTTGTGCAGACGGATCGGGATGGCTCGCACCACTATGAAATTTGCATTAGCCGACAGCCTTAGCCTTAATACATAGAAACAATAGATAATTGCTCTGTCAAGATCACTCACTTGTGGGCACTTGTTGGAACATTGTGTGCATTAGCTATAATTTCCATCCAAACTTGGGAAATAAAGACTAAAAGAGAGGTTGACATGAGAACGATAAGGTACGAGGTAATGGCCTGCCTTGCTGATACATAGCGTATGGGAAATGGGTGCAGACATGTAACCTTTATAAGAGAAGGGTTCAAGACAGACACGATAAGTTCTGATGCCTAGAGACACAATGGAATCACACACAGCACGCCGAGTAGCTAACCGGGGAGATGCTAGGTCGGACAGAGGACCTATTCCTTCTTCAGACAAGGCCCTATTCCATCGCGATGGAAACTACTAGGCTACCCGGCGAAGACCTTCGAATACGAATTGCGAAAGGTGAACCTTTGGTGCTGACTGTGAACAGGCAGGTATAAAACCGGCGGCGCTTAATTGGGAATAGCGCCCGTCCTCCGCTGCATCTCCTCCTACTGGAACTGTTGTGCTTCTCACAGCACAGCCCTCTCTGATCGGTGATATCGAACCTACTCCGCGATTCAGGTATTTCGCTTGATATGGTGAATTCGGCCACCACCTTGAATTGAATAAAACAAGGCTCTTTCAATCATAGCTGGAATGCTCGTTGTAACTCATCTGTGCCTCGTACAACAGGAACCCTTGAAAGATGAGATGAGGTTTACCCTTAATGGTGTAGTATCTGGAGGTAGCAGTGGCATGGTACTGGAGAAATAAACATCAGGCTAAATGTGATGGTTCCCAGTACCCATGCTCAGCTATGACTAAGTCAAGCCTGAGATGGCATCCATAAAGCAACATTCAGTGTGAAAAGTGACCTCCGTGATGGCGGGAATGTAAGTCATTTCCAGGTTTTTATGATACTAGTATTTCGCTGGCTTAGGCATCTTGGTATGGTATCTAGTTGTAAGTTAAATGTACCTTTTACAGGAGATCCGAGCCTCAGTGCTTACATCAGTATAAGAAGTCGCCATGAGCTCCTGCAAGATCGATGTGACGTTAGTACAGTTTTTTGTTAGCAGTAATCAGCGCTGGATAATTAGACGTTCCAGGGAATGTACAGTTCAGTCGCCAGACTACTTTCTTTCTTTGGTACATTCCATGATAGGGCTTGAGATAGCTGTGCCGCATTCCCCGCCAAGTTTTCACTTGATGTTGGTTCTCACCCAACTGCGCCGCAGGGGCTTGTCCCACTATTGGGTCGCATGGAGACATCCCCGCTCCATCTGGAGATCTCACTCGCAAGCCTGGGGTAATTGACAGCGAAGCATGTGGCACGAATCTCCGGAGAAGTCTGTGTCACATCAAACGTTGCAGTGCAGCGGAACTGGTCAACCTTTTCGGTCCTACTAGGTGCCAAGAGATCGTGAATTTATAGTTGCTTGCGCGAAGGATCAACGCCACAGATTTTGGTATAGTGGTTGAAGATCTGCTTGTTGATCTTTCGGGTATGGGGTGCCGAGCGTTGGGAAAGTGGGCAAACTTGATGATCTATCCGGAATTGCGGGTAGCAGCCCGCCTACTAAATAAATCAAACGCTGAAAAATCCTCTCAGTATTCTTGTTGAACCCAAAGGCGATTGGATAAGAGCAGACACTGCGTTTGCAAAGGTGCAAAGTCGTGTAATCTACCCTGCACATGGGGATTTGATTTACTTGCTAGGCTTGCTATTACGGTAGCTAGTCATTCCAGGAACTGTCAAATGTCTCAAAGACTGGACAGTGAGCCCTTGATGGTTCAATACGACGTTTCTCCATAATCGTAGCCTGGTCCACGGTATCGTGCAGCTACTCCGAGCTGTCAAGATCGTTTGCGGCTCAGACTTGCATGATGCTCAATTTGATAGCTTGTACCAATACAACGGCCTTCGGATGGCATGTAGCACCAGAAGCTATTCCGCTTTGGCCCTTGTTAAAGCTACGCATTCGCCAGGTCAACCTTAAAGAGTTTAGAACTAGTCTATCAGCTACAAGCATCGCCTTTCGGCGGTGCGGCACGCTCAAAGTCCTGTTGCTTAACAGTTTGGCACGCCTCACCGCTGTACTGCTTCCGAGATGCCCATATTCAATCACCCCTTGCTAAATGGTGTTTGAACTGAAGTCTCTACTTTCATGTCTCTCGGTCGTTTTTGGAGCGAGCAACTTCTGGTGTTTCCCAAATCTCAAGATCTCAATCTGCCAAGTGCGGGGGCAAGATCCAGGAACCCCAAAGCCAATCTTGGCTTCCATCACCGCAATCACCATCCAAAAGCATCACGTACGCGTACCGATTGAGACAAACATCGGCATCAACGCACAGGCGCGGCCCAATCCCTCGGATTCAGCATAGACTTTCGGTTTGACTGCTTGGCGATGCAAGATGCAACGGCGGAAAGGTTAGGCGAGAGACACTTTGGGGGCTCCAACCCCAATATGTCATGAAAAGGCGGCGCGGACTTGGCCCAAACGGTTGGAGAGCGCTTGGAACTCGACCGAGATGCCGAGGATCAGCCAGGGTTGCGTTCAAGACAGTTTCAGGGCGCAATAACCTGGGCAACAAACATCAGGCGAGTTTTAGTATTATTCTTGGACAATTATTTATCCTCACGAGGCTCAATGTCACGATAAAAACCTGCAACGTCACTGATAACGGCAGTCATATCGGCATCCACAAAAACTTGCTGAGAAACTGTGAGGAGAAAGCCTGCGAAGCTGTTCGTGGCTTGCATAAGCCAAGCTAGACTCAATTTTATGCGCTTGGGCCTCCTTTAAAATAAGCTTGTGCACGAAAAATCGGGGGCAAACTTTGGGGTTGGTCGCTGTGGGGAAGCCAATCTTCAGTGACACAACCTTGACGACAGAAAAGGCAACGTCGAATGGGGGCATCAAGGCTCTGCCATTGGTTCACTCTTCATCCTTGTCCCTCTGTTCTCTGAGCCTTTGATGTGTTCGTATCAAGTCATGCGGAGAGAAAATAAAAAAAAGCATCGACCGTTTTTCGGCTCTGACAGTGAATTTCTCCATTGTTTTAGTCGAGATGGTGTCTCATGACTCAGTCGAGGGAGCTGAGAGCTCAACTTGGTCTAGACTCGCGGGCCAAGAGAGTCAGACACGGAGAATCGGCCAATGGGATATGAGACGGCATTTGCCGCGCCGTCGCATGGAGGAGGTTAGCCGAGGCCTTTTAGCCAGCGACCAGAGGAGTCATTGCCAGGGAATGGGGGGTTGTTGAGATGCAGCATGCAAGGCATCATCAGTGAGGAGATAGAACAGTTGCTTCATCATTGAGAGTATTAGGGATTGATATAATTTCCATAAAATAGAGATGCAATACCTTTGGCAGATCAAATACCCATCTCACCTGTCAAGCCTCCCATTTCGTACCCCAGAAATGGACCCCGAGTCCGCGTGGGTAACCCCCATGGGGACACCATAACGTTAATAACAACTTAACCTTAATCGACCCCACAAAACTACCAGTTTCAGTGCTCTCACTCGGATTTGTCTCCGCCGAACTGCCAAGAAAGACAGGACATTCAATCCTGGATCAGGAATGGCGCGTCGCTTCGGGTTATCGACACCGAAGTCATTGAACCATTTCGCTGCAATGCGGGGAAGATACGACTGATTGAACCAGTGCCCCGTGGGAAGTACCACCGAGATATCCCTGTCTGATCATCGGACTTGGTGTCCACAGCACGAAATGCGGAGTCTTTATATTTATCCTGCTATCCCTCCCCTCCCCATTGTTTTCTTTCCCCAGATCTGCATTCGAGCATCTCTCTCTCTCTCCATCTTCATCCTCCCCTTTGACATCTCGAAGCAATGGCGCCTCCGAATGAAACAGCCCACGCGGAAGACGGGCAGAAAGTCCCCGTGCATCACACTGAGTTCTCCGGCTACAACTCACAGGTCGAGCTCATCGAGGCCGCCGTGGCTGCCAGTGATGCAGAGTGTCTCCTCCCCAAGAAGGAGCTGTTCTCGCGATACTGGCCCGCTGTGACGTTTAGTATGCTTCTGAGTGTTGCTTTGGTCATGGAGGGTATGGATGTTGGTCTTATCAACAACTTCTTCGCCCATCCTGCTTATCTCAAGCGTTTCGGTTGGCCCGACGCCAATGGCGATCAGCACATTTCTACAAAGTGGCAGGGTGCTATTGGTGCTGGAAACAACTGCGGTTCTATCATCGGTCTCTTGATCAATGGTTACCTGCAATCACGATTTGGTTCTCGACGTGTTTACATGGTATGTCATTTCTCACCGCGTCTCATTTGAACCACGCTAATCTCACTAGTTCGCCATGTCTCTTATGGCCTGCACCATCTTCGTCCTCTTCTTCGCCGTCAACGTCGAAATGCTCCTCGTCGGTAACCTCCTCTGCGGTATCCCCTGGGGTATCTTCCAGACCCTCACCACCGCCTATGCCGCCGAGATCTGCCCCGCCGCCCTCCGTGGCTACCTCACCGCCTGGGTCTCCATGTGCTGGGGAGCCGGAAGTTTCCTCGCCACTGGTGTCCTCCGTGGCTCTCTCGACCTCAAGGGCGACGCTGGATGGCGAGTCCCCTACGGTCTTCAATGGATGTGGATTCCTCCTCTGATCACCGTCGCTTTCTTCGCCCCCGAGTCTCCCTGGTACCTCGTCCGTCGCGGTAAGCTCGAGGCTGCTGAGCATGCCCTCCGCCGTCTTGCTCGCAAGGGTCACTACACTGATGAGTCTATGGCTCAGACTCTTGCTCTCATGAAGCATACCAACGAGATGGAGAAGGTTGAGGCTGAGGCTGCTAGTTTCAAGGACTGCTTCAGAGGAACTAACCTTCGCCGAACTGGTATTGTCTGCATGGCTTGGGTCATCCAGATTCTCAACGGTCAATCCATCACCAGTTTCGCCGCTATCATGCTCAAGTCTATTGGTATGAGCAACACCATGGCTTTCAACTACAACATGATCATCCAGTCCGTCAACATCATCGCCACTGCTGTCGCCATCTCCCTTATGGGTAGAGTCGGACGTCGGACCTTTTACTTCTATGGTTCTTCTGGTATCGGTGCCTGCATGTTGATCATTGGTATTCTTGGCTTCGTTCCCAAGGTCGACAGTGTCGCCATCGTCACAGCTGCCTTCCTCGTCGTCGTTCAATGTATCTTCAAGGTCTCTCTCGGCCCTACAACTTACGTCGTCGTCGCTGAGACTGCCTCCAACCGTGTTCGTGCTCAGACCATTGTCCTCGGTCGTGCTGTCTACGTCTGTGGTCAGATCATTGTTCAGCAGCTCAACCCCCGTATGCTCAACTCCAGCAGTGATGCTTGGAACTGGGGAGCCAAGACTGGAATGTTCTACTTTGGTCTCTGCTTTATCTGGGCTGTTTGGATCTTCTTCTTCCTGCCTGAGACCATGAACCGTAGCTTTGCCGATCTTGACTACCTCTTCCAGAAGAAGGTCAACGCTCGCAAGTTCACCTCCACTCCTGTTGACTGTAAGTTATCCCCAAACTATATTGATAGATTCTTACTAATGACGAAACAGTGTTCGAGATTGTCGGACCTGACAGGACTACCGACAAGCTTCAGGGTATTGATGCTGTCACTCCTGTCAACACCAACACTGCTGGCCCCGAGATCGAGGGAACCAAGAAGCCTTAATTGCTTGATGATACTCTGAGTTGATGTAATGGATATTTGGTGATGACTGGCATGACTAGCGAGCGATGTTGATGCATGGGTCCAGTCTATAGCGCTATTCTAGTACCTGAAGAGACTTTGGATACCCAAACACACATGACTAGCCTTGGTGACTGTGACACGCGTGTGTATAATGGTGAATAAGTTTGTGATCAGTATTCATGATTCTTGTGTGAACCTTAATAAGTTCTCAGCGACACAGATCATGAAATCCCGCGTTAAGCTTTAAGATAAAGCCCTAACATCCATACAAACACGCGTTCTAGCCATATAAGCTTTATGGCATTTGAGACTCTGATAAGGACGCTGACAATCCGTCCTTTTCCTTCGACATTTCTTTCTCATCCCCCTCGACTCATTCAAATTGCTGCTCAAGCTTGATATCCGGAGGTACAGCGCAAGACTATAGCTGTCACGTACTGCCCTGTTTCAGGTGGCCCTACTGCCAACCCGCAGCCTCTCCCGAGTTACCCTCCCATAGGTGTATACACAAAGTCACAACGCGCGGCAGACTAGAACATGGTATGGGATGTAATATCGGCGGAAGCCGAGATGAGAAAGTTCCACCATGAGTCACAAATGGAGAGACAAATTGGAAGCGAGCCACTGATACCAAGTCGAGGAATCAGTCTTTCTATGCTTGCACAACTTCAAAAGGATCAAATATCTCACAGCCCTTCCGAACCTTCGATGTTACAAAGACTCCCCGATGAGGTCCTGTTGATGATCGTCTCCTGCATATCGAGTCCAGAGGATGAAACATCGCTCTTCGCCTTTTTCGCCCTCCGCCACGTCTCTCGGCGATTCAGACGCCTGTTACAAGCCGATGAATTCATTTCCCATTCTTTCTCTCGTAAAGGGTGCTGCCAAATGTGTTCAGACGGTTTCAAAGATAAATATACATCTCAAGTCTCGCCACCATCTGGCCGCCATTGCTTTGAGTATACGTATGCGTCCGTTCGAGAGATGAAGATCATAAGAGGAGATCTGATGGTCAAGAGAAGATGGAAGCCTGGAAGATTGGGAGATTTCATCAGAAGTTCCACCACCTGCAAAAACTGCCAGGAAAGTCGGGAGGCCAGATTAAAGGTCGGCTACTCAACGACTTGCAAGTTTTCGCCTTCTAATTCTGAAGAGCTCCTTCATTGCCACTCCTGCGAGATGGACCACCCTCCGTTGTGCTTTTCCCAAGACCAAGCGAAGCTACCTAGTGGGCGCGTCTGCATTGCAAATGAGGGCTATGTCCGAATTTGTGAGCACAAAACACTCTCCCGAGCCGAGATAAACCTTCTTCTGCCCAGCGGGGAACCGGAGGACGCGCTGGTATTTGTGACGAGCTGCGATCATCCCGATCACATGGTACCATGTAGCGACAACTCCGACTACACCGATCAGACCCCGAGGGTATTCGCCACTAACCCCGGAGGCCATGGGTTTATGCTACATATCCTATGGCAAGGTCATTCGGGTAGTGATCGATCTATAATCCACCCAAGTGGCTATGTACACCGACATAAGCTCAATAACTCACTCCGAAAGATCAGACAGAATGGAGGATACTTACTCTTACCAGAACGTGGCCCCAATACACTACCTGAATGGAACGCAATATCCGAATTCGATCGCTCGGAGGTAGTGTCATCACAAAAAGACCTTATCAGGCTCCGCGGTGGTTGGGGCTTCATGAATCGCATACGCCATCATAACTTGACTCTCCTAGGCCCCGAAAGGATAGCATGTGGTCACTGCAGTTACGACAAGAGCTGCATTGTCGTCAACTACCATCGGAAGATACGCTTCTCGGATCGGGGTTTGAGCTGTGCGCCTCATGACTGGTTCCATGCGATTGACAGGAAGTCATACGTATACAATGGGCCTGCTGGGGTGCCTGAGACTTGCAATGTTAATGCCTGTCGCAATACCTATGTGGGTAAAGAAGATCAGACTGGTCAGTGGCCACAAACGGTCAATTGGTTCTGTCAAAAGAACAGGGATAGGTTTTGGGACAGGACGTGTAGATTGGTAGCCCAGGAGCAACATTGCGGGGATGATAGTAGAACCTTTGGATCAAGGGAGGGTTATGAAACTGAAGAGCTGGAAGAAACTCTGTCCCGAAGAGAACAAGGTACTCAGACTTTTGAGTCAGGGGCAATGATTGAATTGAGGACTCCAGCTGATGCTGACATCACGAGCCTTACACATGAGAGGGTGACCAGACGGAAGATTCAGAAGAAACCCCCGTCCCAAGAGAAGAATCAGTCATCCTCAGTTTGTATGGTTTGGCGAAGGCTATGTTGCAACATTGGCAGACTGGGCGGACTGAGATCTTAACTAATTGAGCTAATCTGTCGGGGAATTCTGTAATCGTCGCAAGCAGAACTATTATTACAGTCGCAGGTCATGTTGATGCGCCAAAACAAGTAACTAGATATAGTCTTGATAAACTTGATAATACCTCGTAACTGACAATTTCATCCAGCTCTCGATGCTCCCCGACTTATTCCTCCGGCTTTTGACCGTATACAGTGGTTCTGTAAAGATGCATGTTAGACTTAAGAGATATTGTTTTCAAGATTGCCGACGACGTACACCAAGACGTATGAGTGAAGCTTTGGGTTCAACAGCTCTTTACGCATCTCTACGAGGAAGACCTGCGCTTTTTCATACTCCCACTAGAGTTCAACATGTTAGCTCATTCACAGCACAACAAGAAACAAAAGACATACTTCTAGAAGCTCTGTCAAGCTGCGGATAGAGAAGCCTTCCAATCCTTGTAGCAGGAACTGTCTGTTCCAGGCACCCCACTGTTTAAGATCCTTGTCTTTCGCCCAAGTACCGATTGGTACTTTGACTTTCTTCTCGGTGATGTTCTTCAACCCTGCTTTCTCAAATTCGTCGGCGGGGTTCCAGAAGAAGGGGTTGCCGACTTTTTCTGCTACTTGATTAAAGATTTTGACCCAAGTTTTGAGAGGAGATTCAGGGCTCATGGTGTCGTCGTCAGCCCTCGCGTCTCCCCAAAGTTCAACATGCTCGATCCAGCCACCTGGCTTTAGATGCCTGTATAAAGTTAGATAATGAGGTGTAAGCATGGAATGCAGTGCAAGGTCTACCTTTGGGCCTTCTTAAGGAGCTCTGTCCAATCTGGGACGGTTCCTGTCATGTATCGAATGTGAATAAAGTCAAACTTATTCTCAGGAAAGGTCCATTCTTTGTTAATATCGTCGACTTCAAACCTGCAGTTGGTTGGGATGAAGTTTGGTTGGATTGGTGAGAGATCAACACCAATGACTTCAGCTGATGGGTGCAGGTCTGCCATGTCACTGGCCGTCGTTAGTACATTTGAGGCACTCTCGCAGTACCACGGTGACTTACATGGCCCAAATACCAGTGCCGCAGCCGACATCAAGTACATTCTACGATAGTCAGTGAATGGAGATGTATCTTGAGAGTAAGCGAACAACCTGCGGATTATTGCCAATCGGAGCCTCGTATAGCTTGCCGTCGAGGACTGCCCGAAACAACTCATGGCTAAGCTTTGTTAGCAAGGATGAGATTGCACTCATTTCGAAGTGAGACTTGCATCAAATCTTCAGCCTCTTGCTGGCGATCGTCATTCGCTCCCCTAATGTTATAAGTATTGTTGACAACTCGTGGATTCTGGTAGCTCACCAGTAGGTTCCATCGCCATATGCATGGAAGCGTCTGCCGTGAATCCACTTGTAGTTCAAAATAGACGAACGCAGGGACTCAGTATCACTGACATCCGTTCTGGGCCATATTAGCGAAGCCTACCCCGGTGTCAGTGCATGCCATCTTACGACAAAGAATACGCAGAGTCAGAATCAGTATCCTGAAAGAGTACATCAGCAGGGTAGTAGAAAGTACACAAAAGGTTATGACTGACAGGCTGAATGAATCCATCTCGCGCGGGGGTCTCAGCTGCCTCCACAGCCCCAGGGGGAGACTGAGGGGACCGAGGAGACTTGTCGGGAGATTTTGGCGAAGACATCGTGAGAATAAGCGAAAAAGGCCAAGAGATCTGACAGGTGAGTTCTGTTGGTCTCAGTCTGACTGCATGCAGAAAGGTAAAATGGTTTGTGACAGAAGAAAACTCAGATGGCGGTCAAATTATTTATCTCGCATTGCCTGACTCCCCCACCTATTCCATGCATGGGTGAAGTGTTCTGTGGGGAGGAGGTGACATTGTGAATGGGCCATGAGAGTTTCAATGCAACCCTGCCATTGCGAAGATCTTATCCATTCTAATCACGAACCCCATATTTGCAGCTTGAACCGAGTATTGATTGAGAGCACAATGATAGGGAATTAGAGATATTTGTTTGAATCAAATTTGGTATTGAATCAATAGATGGTAGTGCTGTGATATATCGTGACGAAAAATAATTGATAACTGATAGCCACGATCCCTGGCGATTGATTTTGAGACTGCCTAAGCATTTTAGTTGTCAAAGCTGGAGCCTAGCACCCGACGAGTGAGCATTATCGCCGAACTTTTGCTCCAAGTTGGATCTATAAGAAATTGTTAGCATTTAAAATGGAACAGAGACTTCCAAGCTTACGTGCATTGCCACTGCTGAAGAATGCTTTTGGGTCTGAAATGCTTCATTTACTGTTGATGGCTTTATCAGAGTTCCCTGTCTGATGACTGACTGCCCCAGAAGAATGGTCTTCGTCATCTGTCGATGGTTGGTAAGTATACATACCTAGATTCCACGAGTGAGGATACATACCCGTTTCATCATCATCTTCTTCTTCTTCGTCGGAGTCCCAATCCTCGTCATCTGTGTCTGGATCAAGATTCCAGTGATCTTCTGCTCGTTAGCACTTGTCTCCAAGTTGGACTTGCTTGCATACCCATATTGTGGACCTGCTCTACCAAGTCACCGAACAAGCTATTTTGGTAGGCGCTGAGAAAGGCGAGTATGACGACGCTGATATAGAGACAGGCGTATTCTAAAGCCATGATGAAGTCGTGTAGTTGTTGAGAGCTGAGTGTGATTTTATTGGTGAGATGTAAACAGAATGGGCGAAGGATGACAAAAGCTGAGTGAGGCTATTGCGGAGCTGTTGGCGTACTGTAAAAGTAAGAGAAAGACAAGAAAGAATGTGTTAAGTTATAGAGGGTAAAGGCAGTTCATGTAGATCAGTCTATGGATAGGGAACCTTGGTTGAGTTCCATGTTGGAAAGAATAATTAGTGTCTGATAAGGACAGATATTTCAGCAAATGGATGTCCTCAGAAGGGTGTCATTAACAAAGTGAGAGTTCAACTATATGATCTTCCAACAAACTCTCTTTCATCTACGAATCGCTGTGGCCATTTAGCGTAACAAACCTCAGCTTAAGCCTCAATTTAAGTGTATCCGATGAACCTTGCCTGTCATCAGCCACTTGTGTCAATGCTAATTAAAAGTTTCTTCCTTAGGCTGTTAGAATCATTGGTGGAGAATTTCAAGCTTGGATAATTGCTCGTTCATGTGACCTCACCAGTTTTGGACAATCGTGGGCAGTCAGAATGCTGCCTGAACTGTGTTTACGAGAGTGTCATTTTGAATTGATAGACCTGATAGCTAATACCTACACTGCGCATCTTACTCGCCTTCACACATTATTGCCTAAAGTGTGTTTTCTTTTTTTGCGTACAGCTGTACAGGGCGGAACCGCCATGGCGATCAAAGTCGACTTGAGGGCTACAGTCAACTTCGGCAACTTCAAATACATAAAACCTACGGCGCAATACAAATCGACCGGAATAGATAGATTTCTCAAAGGTATCTGCACTACTGTCGAAAAACATGACGCTGAATGCAAGTATGAACCCAAACAAAGTCGCCAGGGTTCATTGTTAATGATACTGACATGCAGGATCAGGCTACTACATATAAATCTCCCATTTTATCTTTTATTTCATCCTTGAAATCTGAACGACTTGGCCATACCCCGATTTCATCATGCACATTGACCAACTTTAATAGCTACTTCAAGAATAAGCTGCGATTCGAGGAATGCTTTAGCGGTCGGGCCTTATTATTCGTTATCCTTAAGACAAGGGAGATTACATGGCTCTAAGAATGGTATGTCTCACAAATATGACCATTTCTTCCCGGTGAAGGGAGTATATCAGCCCTGAAAGTGGCTCGTTTCGGGAATGACATGTCCCATGAGAAATACGTTAGGAGCAAGCCATTTCATTAAGCCACTTTAAGAAATGCAGCACTCGTATCAGGAATCATTTTCGCGCTTGATTCCTAGCATGACAGAATTTAATACAAAAGGGTTACCGCCTTTTCGGCGAAAGATTGTTTAGTCCCTACGTGGTCTCAATCGGGGGTCATGTCTCACTCGGAAGATTGGCACTGGCCGTCCCTAGGGTGATACCGAGACACATAGCAGCGGACGCCACGTCCATGTCGATCTTCCAAGAAAGTAACTCGCGAAAAGGAGTTGAGGAATTTTGAAGGTCTGGGATTCGTATCTTTTATGCGCAACATAAGTAAGGCTCGGTCCGTCTTCATCCATGTTATTCATTTTGCGGACAGCAAACCTGAGCAATGAGTGAGATAACTGCCACGCCAGGGGAAAACGCCACTATCGGGGCTGCGGGCATGGATGACCCGGTTTACGCTCTGAACCATCACATCTTGGTCCGCGTCGTGGGGGCCTGTTTGGCTGCATATGTTGCTTGGCAGTACTTATTGAGAATCGGCGCACTTTGGGACTCTCAATCGGAGCCTCCAATGCTGCCCTATTGGCTCCCTGGTAAGAGCTCGTCTCCGTACTAACTAATCATCTAACCCGGACTTGCAGGTATTGGCCACAATATTTCCTTCTTCACGGATTCTGAGAAGTTGCTGGTGGCTGCAAGGTCAGTACTTACCGGGTGGTCTGCAGCTGTAGTGCTCATTACCACCAGGATCATATTTTCAGATTCCTGCACAGCCATTCAGCGTGTTAATCGGTGGTCGTCGAACATACGTGATCCTTGACCCTCACGATGTTGCTGAGACTCATCAGAAAACAAAAGAGCTGCACTTTGACGCCTACATCGACCAGTTTATGGAATACGTCTCAGTATCCAAAAAGGCCAGAGACATACTATGGGGGACTACCGTTGCCGAGACGTCTTTGTCTGTTCCTAGTTCTCTTCGATCCTGGATACGCGCAGATATGACTCAAACTTCATCCCGAAAATTCTACGAAGAATTCTTATCAGAGCTCGATAGTGTTATGCAACAAGGTAATCCCTTCACAACAGGGAAGAGCAACGAGCACGACATATTTAAGTGGACTAGCGATATTATAGTCAAGGCTTCTACAAAGAGTTTCTTCGGTACTGCTCTCTTTGGGAAATCACCCGGACTTGTCGATGACTTTCGCACTTTCAATCGTCAGACGTGGAAGCTACTGTATAGGTATCCCAGATTCCTATCGAGATCGGCTTACGACTCGAGAGACGCTGCTATCGATGCTCTAGAGCGGTATTTCGAGATGCCACAGGACCAAAGACGAGATGCGGCTCCGTTTGTGATAAAGGCTGAGGATGAGATGCGAAAGCATGGAATAAGCAACAGGGATATTGCTGCGGTTCTGTTCAAGCTATACTGGGCGTAAGTCAGTGGTGCTATATCGTAGCTCTAGCTAATATTATGCAGCATCAATGGAAACCCATCTGTTCTTGCGTTCTGGCTACTAGCTCGAACTCTGTACACCCCTAATCTCAGTGAAGACATCAAAAGAGAGGTCGCACCGGCTTTCAAGAAGGGTATAGACCACCAACCTGATGTAGAATATCTAAAAGGATGCCCAAAGCTCAACGCGACATACTACGAAACAATGCGATTCCACAGCGGCTCATCCAGCTTTCGGCGCGTCGCCCAAGATACAACAATCGCTGGCTTCCAGCTCAAAGCCGGCAATGATGTGATGATGCCTTATCGACAACTCCATCTCAATAAAGATTACTGGGGTGAAAACGCGGATGACTTCGATATCAACAGGTTCGTCGAGAACCCGAAATTTCACTCGGCGAGAACGTACAAGCCATTCGGCGGAGGTACGACGTTATGTCCCGGACGACTCTTAGCGCGGCAGATGAGTTTGGTTTATCTTGCGATCCTTGTCACGCGGTATGACATCCAGGTTATTGGGGAATGTGAGAGCCAGCCTTTTCCGGAGGCGAATGACAAAGTGCCGACGCTGGGTATCATCTCTCCGAAACCGGGACATGATGTTAAGATCTCGGTGAGGGATGTTAGAGTAGACTAGCAGCCAGGCACGTGTATGTATTGGAGGTTCTTTCTCAGGGTTGCCACATTCAGACCACTATTAAATCACTCATCTCTTCAATGTAACACTAGACAGCAATCCAGACTACGCAGAACCAGAGAAAATACCACTTCTTACAAGGCCCCTGCTCAAAGTCTCCAATGAACAAGCTTAATCCATTTAAGAAGCGGCTGAATGCAACATCTCCAACCCTTAATTTTCAGCTTTCTCTACCCCTGTAGCCATGGCACGTCTTGGCACCTCGACTATCACCCCCCGACGAATCGTCATGAGCGACAGACGAACTGGCGTCAATATTGGCTGCATCCAGACCCTGCGCTTGGGTAGAAATGATCATATGCCGCAATATGCACTGGCGTTTTGTTCGCAGGGCTGAATGGGGGCATGTCGAGCTGAATAGGTAGTCGTGCGACTTATAAATCCAAGGACCGTTCAGAAAAGGCGCATTCTGTGGAGCGTTACTCAAGTCCAATTTCTTACTGTCAAAATGGTTTACGGCGATAAAAATGCACCTAATTGTCAGGTCCCGACAGGACTCAGCTCACTCCCCCGCAAAGACTGCAATGCCACTATTCTCATCCTCGTACCTTTTATCGTCAATCATCTCTCCGCGATAGTCACCCATCTTACCCTCGGTAATCGCAAAGCAAGAAACAAGCTAAAGTTCTGGGATTATAACCATCTCAATGGGTCACCGAAAGAGACTTTATCGTGGACGCCCTACAACACCTTGGCGACCATTGCCATGACGGTGGTACAATGTGTCGTCAGCGCCGTGGCTGTCAAAGCATCCGGGCTGAATGTCAGCATCGGGCCGCTCATCATGTTTTACTTGACCAAGCCTCGTGTTGGGTGGGTGGTTGTCATGTTATCAGCTTGCTTCTACGAACCTCTCACTGATACAGCCACCGATGTACTCTTCCAAGAATGTGTGCTCGGGGTGTTGGCACTTCCTGGTGCGCTCATGTTCTTGAGAGTTAGCGGTTTTAGAGAGATGCTTGATGGTTGTGATACATATGACATGTACGATACTTATGAGATGGGCACAAATGGTGACGCCGATCTCTTCCTGCGCAGTGGCTCAAGCAGCCTCGTCGCATGCGGTGCAATCCTTCTGTTTGTTGGTATTTCCATGCTTTGGAAACGTCGTTTTCTCAAAAGACGTCTCGGTCTGTTGGCTATGATTCCTTGCACGGGTGCGTTCGTGTCTGCGTGGGTTCTCTGGATCGGTAAGATCGCCAATCATGCTGTGGTGACTGAATGCTAACGAGATCAATAGGTTTTGACTATGCTGTCATGAATGGAGACTTTTGCATCTCTGGGTCGGCGATCGGAACTGTGTCTGCTATATCTATCATTTTTCCAATTCTGAACGGTCTTTTGCGTGGCTGGATTGGATATCCTGGTGGAGGCTACTATTAACTTGCCGTCTTTGTCTAAGATCTCTTTTCGACTGCTCTTGTTTGTTAATGAGATATTGCATGATCTAAAGGCTAAATCCTTTTCGCTGAACATACAGGTGTTGAAAGCTAATTGGCTGTCTATGTCACACGAGCTGAGAAACTTGCTTATGAAAACTTTGCTGAAGCTGCACATAAGCATAATTTCTAATCTCTTATCTCTCTGCACAACTCATCGCCTCTCCAGCTTCTCATTGGGCGTCGCTCGGACATCTTGTGCAACTCAAGTGAGACATTGCCTCGTGATCGACAGCGCATCAGAATGAGGGGGTTCAGATCTCCCGGCTTTCATTTACTTTCCCGCGCTCTATCACGATCCTCATTTCGCAGAAGTCGGCCTGAAGTGTCACTGTTGCAGTTTGGCTTTTTGTGCAAACCCTGTTCATCAGAAGATTCGCGTCCTTCGCAGAATCTTCACCCGATAGATCATCATCACTTGTCCCTCGTATCACAAACGCGCCAAAATGTCGCGTGCCTCATCAAGCACAGCCAGCAATGACGATACTCTCGAGCTAGAAGCCGCTGGCTATGTCCAAGCAATGCCGCGTCGCTTCTCGCTATGGTCCCTAGGCGCACTGTCATTCACTCTGACCTGCACATGGCTTGGAACAGGCTCTTCAATCGGAATCAGTTTGACCGAGGCGTCTTCAGCTGGGACCTTATGGTCGTTGCCTATCGCTGGCGTAATGACTACCATCGTATCACTAGGGATGGCCGAGCTCGCATCTGCTTATCCTGTTGCTGGCGCGCAGTACTATTGGTCTTTTATGGTTGCGCGAGATGACTACAAACCTTTCGCGTCATATCTGTCAGTACCAGAATTTAGCTGGACAACATTGAGTACTGACCTCTTTGGCAGAAATGGGTGGATAAGTGTTATCGGCTGGTGGCTTGCCTCAAGCTCAGTCTCCAACTTCGTCTCATCCATGATCCTCGATATCGTCAGTGCATGGCATCCAGACTGGGATCAAAAGCGATGGCACCAGTACCTGATATACGTCGCTCTAATATGGATTGCCACAGCCGCCAATATCTTCACGGCGCAGTGGATTCCTCTGTTCAACAAGATGGTCTTCGTCTTATCGGTTCTAACACTCAGCGCTACGACGATAACGCTCTTTGTCGTAACGAAGGACCATGCGTCGGCTGAATTCATCTTCACTGATACTACTAACCGAACTGGCTGGTCAAGTGACGGGTTCGCATTCATGTTGGCGGTTGGTAACGCGGTTTATACATTTCTAGGCAGTGATTGCGGAGCTCATCTCTGCGAAGAGATACCCAATCCAGCCAAGAACGTGCCCAAAGTCATGATATATCCCTTGCTCATGGGCTTACTCACCGCATTCCCTTTTGCAACGGCTCTCATGTATGCGATCTCTGATTTGCCAACCGTACTCAACACGACAACTGGGCTGCCGCTCTTCGAGATTTACTATCAGGGCACAGGATCCCGACCAGCTGCGTCAGTGCTCATGTCGCTGTTCGCCTTCTGTTTCTTTGCCAATCTTGTCGCCAATGGTAAGTTTATTTGCCGTGACAAAGCCTCCGCTAACCTTATAGCCACAACTTCGTCACGTACTCTCTGGGCCGTTTCGCGTGACGGTGCCTTGCCATACTCACAGTTTTGGGGCCGCGTTCATCCCAGGTTCCAAGTGCCTGTCAACGCACTCCTTCTTTCTGCTGTTTTCATTACTGTCAGTATATATCCCAACCCTGTCTTCTTTCGTCTTACTCGCCTTTCCTTCTAGGTATACGGTCTCATTTTCCTCGGTTCGTCCACCGCATTTTCGGCCATGGTCAGCGCAGCCATCATTTTCCTCCAAACCTCCTGCGTCATTCCCCAAGCTGTTCTCCTTTACCGAGGGCGTGACCGTGTCTTGCCAATTCGGTACTTCAGTCTCGGAAGATACGGAGCTGCCATCAATGGCATTTCAGTTGCATGGGTGGTATTTCTCGATATCCTGTACTGCTTCCCGACGACCATGCCCGTCACGCCTGAGAACATGAGCTATGTCTCAGTCGTCTTCATCGGACTGGTAGCGTTTGTTATAGCCCTCTGGTTCGCAACCAAAAAGGGCTCCTTCACTGGACCTCATATCAATCTGGACCTTTTAAATGCCAGACGCATGGCGGCTGTTCAGACATTGGAGGGCACTCGCCCGACGACGGCTGAATACCATGCCCTTCGCGATTCAGAGATCGTGAAGGAGGATTAGGCTACATGGTAGGACTTTCTCGTATTGTGGGTTTCCGCGAACAATGGCTGACTGGATGCTGAACGTTACGATCTTACGCCGGCGACACATGTGTATCATCTTATTGGCTTGGGGTTCATAAATGCCATTATATATCTATTCAATACGAGGTCAATTGCAGCTCTAAGGATCATTCTTCATAAACCAGTTCGCGGCTGAATAGAAGATTACTTCCAATACAACGTAGCATACCAAAAACCTCGCACTGCCTTCCCAACCAGGCAATCCCCGACCCTAGTGGGGTCACAACCGTAGCATTCTTTTCACACCGCAAAAATCACTTTTACTCTCCACATCGTGAAAGAATTCTCCGGGCCGTCGGCTGTCAGCCTTGGGCCTCATAATGCTCTCATGATACGACTTTTGGAGTCATTCGGGAAGCGGAAATATTAGTCTGGTCCACCTGTGCCGCTCTGTGCCTCACACCAAGACGTTCGGTTATTTCTACAAACGAACCAACCTCACCTTGGCGATGGTCGTTATTGGTGAGATTGTGATTCTCAGGGGACTTTTTGTCGCCGCGGGCGGCAGCAGCCTAATTTGCCCTGCATTAGGGCTGTGAAAGTGGAATGGCTATGGTTATACTCCGAAGGCTTTGAGAGATATTTTTTGCTCGGCGAGGTTGAACCGGGGAATGATATTCATGATGAAAATCTATTTAAAGCAGAGAATTTCCGTGATCTGTAGACAATTTCTCAAGCTCATTCAGCCATTCAAGGAACAAGCATATAACGAGTTCAATATCAATAGCTCCACCGTCAAGATGAAGTTCTCTACCATCGCAACTCTTCTCTCCACCAGTGTGGGTGCCCTCGCCGCCGGTCCCAGCGCTACGGCCAAGAAGGCCACGGCCATTGAGTCCATCAAGGGCGACAACGGCATCACCACTCCCCTTCCCATCCAACCCGGCATGGTCGACGACTGCGACGTCTTCTACTACGTCAAGCCCGGCGACAACTGCCTCATGATCTCCGCCCAGTTCGGCATCTCCTTTAACCAGTTCAAGGAATGGAACCCCACCGTCGGCAAGGACTGCTTCAGCCTCTGGGCCGACGCCAACGTCTGTGTTCGCACCATTGGCTTCGAGTACCCTGAGATTGCTGCCTGCTACGGCAGTGAGGATATTCTCCCTTGGGGAAGTAACAAGGCTGCTGCTGCGAAGGCTGCTACTGAGTGGTGCAGCAATGGCGCTCAGGGTGTTTACAACATTGGTGAGAAGAGGACCAAGTGTGTTAATGCGCCCTCGGGTGATGGCAAGTTCATCTTTGAGATCTACAATGAGTGGGGAATTCGACAAGGCCTTCCCTCCAAGGAGTGTCAGCGAAACCTTGTGCTTCCCATCTCCAAGTGCCCCGAGGGAGGTCAGGGACGCATGAAGAGCTGGCACACAGAGTAAGTTTCCCCGTTGATGACTACTAATTTGAGTTATGCTAACATTCTATAGGACTACTCTTGAGAAGGGCAAGTGCTAAATCTTGAATGGTCATTCTTGATCGACGATTGCTCGAAAGCACCTTGTTTCACCTTTACTCTGTGACAAGAACTGTCCTCAGCGCATCTCAGACTATTGAGACAAGGCAGTGATGATCTGCCGGCGGTATCTTTTGGATCGATAATATCCAACTTCATAGTATATAATACGATATCTCTAATTATCTGGCAAACTTAGTGGCACTCTCCTTCCCGTGTGACGCCGTACATAATCACAGCTTTATCCATGAATTGACCATTCCCCCTTTCATCAATTGGAGCTGAAATTACTGAGTGCAACTACTGGCATTTGACAGACGGAATATTTGGAATCAATTTGTGTCTGCATGTAACCGATGGCCAGCTACAGGTCGAACCACTAACAATCCAATACGCATATGACATTGAGGTGGAAAGATGCATGATTCAGATAAAGTACCTGAGATAGCCATTGAGATAAGCGCTTCGGGGTTTAGTGTAGGGAAGGTCTAGCCGAACGCGGGGCAGACTATCAACCATGGCCTGACATCGATATTCCGTCGAGCGATACCAACATCCTCTTGAGATTGACCTCGATCTTACCACTTTTAGAAGGTAAATTGCACATTTCCGAATGCGCTGTGCCGCTATCCGAATCTTTTCACATTCTCCACTGCGCTACTACGTGACTGTGGCCATCTTGTAAGCGTGCTACGCTCACGAGAGACTAGTTGATCCGATCATGGTATTGATGTCTAAGTTGTGGGCTAGAAGTGTTATTTGCAGTTGAGACTTGTGGCTGAGAGCTTATTCCGGCACAGAGAACCTAGATCCCGAAGGATCAGGCTCTATCGTAAATCCGGGGTAAAGATGGAGATTAACGCGCCCTTTATTTTTACTACTCGTTACCCCAGATTCCAGATAGGCGCTTTTCGGCGACTATCAGATGTGGCTGTTATCAGGCGATGCTCCTCCTCGCTTGGACCTTCACGGTTGTATCCGAGCCGGTATCAATAACCAGCCAACTGATACGCCATGTCGGAATGAATCATCCGGAGATTGCAACCAACAACTACCAGCGCTCAAGCATATAAAGCACCCTCTTGGCACCTTTAATTTGGTTTGTATCAACAAGTCATCAAAGATTATCAGCACACCGGGTACTTGATCATGGCTCTGCAGGTCGATCGCGAGGCAGTTCCGGAACTGAACAACTCATTGACCGTATGCAAGCACATGCATCCCAGCTTGACAACAGCTAACGGAAGAGAAAGTGAATCACAAGTGGGAAAACAGCGATCATGTCGAACAATCTGACATTGTATTCATCCCTCAACCGATGACCTGTGGAAGGGATCCGCTCGTAAGTCGCGCTGGAGACCTTTTCCCTGTATATTGCTGACAATTATGTAGACATGGTCGAAACGAAAGAAGTACTACCAATTGCTTCTGGTAGCACTCTACGCTTGCGCCTTTTCATTTGGTAGAAACACCCTTGGAGGTTAGTATTATAGACCTCTCGTCAACCAGCGATACTGATAAGACAATAGCGACTTGGACTACTGTCAGTAAAGACACAGGCGTCTCTTTGACAAACATGAACAGCGGTAGCGCCTTGAACTATCTTCTTCTAGTATGATAGATCTCATTCTTTCTCAATTTTCACCACTCCCCAGATTAAGGTCTTCGTCAATATCTGGTGGATGCCCACTGCAAACATCCTAGGCCGAAAGTTAGTCTTCCTCGTGACAACATGTCTCTGTCTCACCACTGGCTTTTGGCTTGCTGCCATCGAGGGAACAGTTCAATGGATGCTCAACATGATCGTTCATGGAATCGGGACATCTGCGCATCAAGCCATCATTCAGCTTACTGTAGATACCTGAACATTATCCAGCTCTCGAAAGGTCGCCAACTTGACATGTAGATCTTCGACATGTTCTTTGTCCATGAACGTGGTCGCATGCTCTCGGTTTATCTCTTTCCTCAGCAGCTTGGCTCTATGTAAGACCAGCAGTGCCTAATGTGTGTGTGGTCCTTGTACTAACCTCATGACAGCCTAGGCCTCATCTCTGGTGGCAGCATGTCCGATATTGTCGGATGGAGATGGTCACAGAATATCGTCGGCTTCATCTTCGCGTTTGTTCTGACTGCCTTTACGTTCACTTTCGAGGAGACACTATTCCCTCGTTTCCTATTCGCTGGATCACAGTCGGTCCCTCTCCCTTCCCAGAAAGACGAAGAGACAGCGGAGAAGTCTGCTGAAGGAAAAAGGCTGGAAGTCGGACCAGTTCCGAGCCAGACCAACGGTATTATCGATGACTTTCCCAAGCGATCTTACCGACAGATCTTGAAGCCGTGCGTGAGGTATCCTCAGAACAAAACAACCTTCTGGCAATACTTCCGCCGTCCCTTCTTTCTCTGGGGCCTTCCCAACGTCGTCATCGTAAGTACTTTCCTTTAGTCACCACTGTCTTTCACTGATCAACAAATTTAGGCCGCATTCATATATGCCTTCGGGCCACCGCCGGAATCGTCTCCTTCAACACCATCTCCGAGATCTTGACAGAACCGCCTTACAACTTTAGCACCACCCATACGGGTCTTGTGTTCTTCGCCGGTTTGGTGGGAGACTTCATCGGTTGGGGTATCGGTGTACTAAGCGATCAAGTCGTCATTACTTTGGCTCGACGAAGTGGTGGTGTCAAAGAACCTGAGATGCGGCTCTACACGCTTGTTCCTTGTTTTGTCTTTGCCGCCATTGGGTACATGCTCTATGGCTGGGGTGCTCAGACGGAAGCTCGTTGGATTACCATCGCCATTGGCATTGGAGCGATGATCTCACCTCAGGTTGGACCTTGCACGATTGCCACTGCATACGCAATGGACTGTTTCCCTGGAGTGAGTTTTGTTTCCCATATCATGTCAAGAACAAGACTGATAATCCCAGACATCTGGAGAGCTAGTCGTCGTGCTAGCTATGTGCTCCTCAATGGTCAATTTCGCCATCTCGTACTCTGTTCAGCCACTCATTGAAGCGCCCGGCTATGGTTGGACCATGACTTGCTCTGGTGCCATGGTGTTGTTGTCGGTTCTTGCCGCTATTTCTCTTGTCCTATTTGAAAAGAGGTGGAGGATCGCCTAGGGGTCGAGATACTATAAGTTCTTGGACGAGGTTGGAGGTCATACGGACTAGCATACCTAACTATAAGTCTGGATTGGCAGCCAGTTCAATCCTAATTTACAAAGGGTATCAGCCAACTTTATCGCCTCTATCAGAAGCGATAACTAATTACCTAAAGATTTAAGTATGCTTCTCATAAGCATAGCTGAAGTTTTCAATATATAGAAATTCAAGGCTATAGTTTTCTTTTCTTCTACAAGAAAAAGAAAGTGGTCAGTCCCATCCACTAAATCCCCTTTATCCCCTGAATTGACATAAGACTCTGACCTGATAGGTCTTGGCCGCCATAGCTATAGCCATAGTATTCGCGTTCTTGAGAAGGTCCTGCATGTGCAAGCAGACCCCTCGTTGTTGGCATAGGGCCATGATCTGCCCACCAGTACTATCATCGCCTCACATGCTGGTCAAAGAGGAACCAAGGCGTGCCCTGCGTAAATAGCAGTTTGAGTGCCTCCGCGACTAAGTAGTTAGGAACCTGGCCAACTCCATTTTGGGGTCTCAGACGCTATTGAACTCAGTCTCTGGGTCAAGAGCAGCTAGCATCTTCATGATGCGCTCCTGCTTCTCATCCGTTGCTTCATTAATTCGCTGAGCGACACGTCTGATATCAAGCCTTTTAGGCGAATCGCTGTGTATCCGGAAAACGAGAAGCTTGGCCATGAAGCTCATCGATATTGTAATCGACACAAATTCTTTGACGACTCGCAGTTCTATGGGCTTCTCCAACAACTGCAAAGGCTCCTTATACACACCATCGTCTGCAGTCTGTAAGCCACCTTCACGATCCTCCAAGACTCGAGACTTACCATTTCTGTTGGCATTCTGTATCGTGGGAGGCATCATTCTGGAATCTGCAGTGCCGGTTGTGTTGGAACTGTGGCCTAACACCACGCTCCTCGGCTGGCCCATCGACCCGCAGAAAGACTCGATATAGATGGAGTTACTTGGTTTAGCAGTAACGGGAAGGTGTGGTTGTGACCACAGTTATCCTTTGCAAGACTAACAGCTGCTTCAGCGTCTAAAGCCCGGCCACTAGAAACAGGAGCTGATAAGGATCCGGGATTATCAGGCTATGCCTATGCTACAGTCAGTCTGGTTGAAGAGGTGGTCGCGTTCAAAGGATGCCATCAGGAGGGTAGATTGGGTCTAGAAGCACAAACGCGCTACTTGCTTGACTAACAAGCATGGCACGGACCACACAGATAAAGACAAGCAGCACTGTCATTTGAGGTTTAGTATCAAGGCTACCAACAGAGACGCAAAGCTAGGCGGAGTGCCGAGTAAGATCAGCATTAAAGAGATCACCTTTCCAATTTGAGACAACGCCGGAGCGATCTTGCGACTCCAGAACGGGGGTCTCAACAGTTGATCGTGGGCTGTGGTCACAATGTCAAGATCCAGTTGTCCCAGTGTCTCGTCTCCTATTGTTAGTTCTTGTAGCGATATGGCGGTCTAAAAAAGAGTCTGGTTACCAATCCATAACGCTCACTATATATCAATACTCACGTAGTGCTGATGTGATAGGATGCCACTATTGGTAAGAACATGGTCTGCAGCGGCTCGAACGCAAAGGCGCTTACTCATGCTTAATTTAGCACTTGAGGTAATCTTGTTTGATTTGATCGATAAATATGTCGTCGCCTGGAGTAAGCTGAGAAAAGCAGACATCGTTAAGGTATGTTGAGGTACTTAGCTTCTTACTGTAGTAATTATTTGCGCATTTTAGTGTAATTTCTAAGCTGTGAGCCAGATGTGTCTTATGCCGTTGATACTTGTAGCTGAGAGCTTATTCCGGCACATTGAACTCAGTTGAGGTACTCCGGGCGTATTCCCAGGCTACCTGGAATGGACTGATCTCTTTCACGAAGCAGATCTTGAAAAGATCAGCAGATTGGAGGAGTGGTCATGTTGAGAGGCATAATTGGGGCAATGTCTGAAGGCATGTTCCGGTTCGATTTACGATACTTTCGAAGACAACAGGCGCATAGTATCTGGTGATGCTGGACGGTGGTTCCAATTGTTTTCTGGGCTTGCTTGGATGTGACGATTGGCGTAAGATGCATGATAGAGGAGGGGGCCTATGTAGGGGTCACTGGCTGAGCAAAAGCTTGACCGATTTATGTTGTTGTTTTTCTTGCCTTTTTGCCCTCGACGACAGTTAGTCATCTGCACCAGCATGGGCGCCTAGCAGCAGTGACCAGGCCATATGAAACGTTCTGGCTATGGTGATTCCATACCTGTAGCAGAATTCAAAGCGACGCGAGACTTCTCGGACCTTTTTCAGTAACAGTGTTGCCTCGTCATCTATGCCGACGTTTGGGTCTATGTGTCGAATCGACGGTGTGGGTTCACGTTGAATGTTGAGTGTCTCAGTTCGCCCTGTGATTCATGTCTTTCGATATCCGTTACATCGCATCTTTTCAACTCACAGACTTTACTCACCCGCTGGATGACCAAGCATCTTGAGTTACGCATCAAGGACCGCAATTTCCCGGTTAATCAGGGCCTCTATAATCTCCTTTCACGTCAGGGATTAATAACAAGGGCGACCCTGGTAATTGAACAGCTTACGCACTACCCTGTAGACGAGCAGTTTCGGCGAACGCCCATATTAACAACACGCGTGTTCAAGGGTTCACCTGAACAGCCATAATTCTTCAAAATCTCGGTCACTTCCCCCTTGTTGACGTTGTCTCGATTGACGACTGACTCTTCATAGCATTTCACGGACTAGAGTATCATACCAATATGTATGTAACCCCCGCACGAACGACTGCTTCCTCTTTAAAACATCGATAGATCGATGAACGAGAAAGTAATGTCAAAATACATTCAAAAACCGTCGCCAATTCTGTAGACTTCTGCTGTACGAACCTTGACTTCATCTCGTGTGTCATCGGCTTCCCTGGTAGATGTCGCTACTGACAATGCTTTGCCGAGGAACGAATGCGTCATCTTCGTGACTCACAAAGAATCACAGACTAAGGCTTGTTGATAATTCACCAAAGATTCACAAGTTCTGTAAGTACCAGCCAAAAACTTTGACCAGCCGCTATCCGAAACACCTCAATCCATTCAAACGTCTTCTCACGCGCCTCTTCCGTCAAGAATTTGGGCTTCCATCCAAAGTAAAAGCTCTAGATCATCTCACAAGACACGATCTCGAAACAGAAGCCATCGTGTGGTTGCGACCCAATGCCTGAGGCGCATAGATACAGATCACTGCTGGTATCAAGACCTATGAAGGGTGCTGAAGATGGTATATATACTGGCAAGACTACTTTACTATTGGCGAAATCGGTAGAGACAAGTGTAGAACATCTATATCTAGTATATTACTCGTTACAATATTATATATGTACGGAAAGAATGATATATATGTGCTTCCGTTACACAACTAGTGCACGTTACTAAAACGCCATCACCAAGCCGATGACTCCAGCCATCCAGGTCCAAACCACGAGCTGGTTCTTGTTGGCGCCGGAAGCAATAACCGACGTGGATGGTGCCTCTGCGGGCTGAGAAGGATTCTGACCCTGTGTCGATTTCGCTGTCTGTCCCTCGCCGGTAACAACAGCTTCAGTGGCCAAAGTCGTTGGGGCTGCCTCTTGACCCTTGCTGGGCGCTGAAGCCGAAGGAATTACTACGACACCGGGCTTGGATACAGGTACAGTTGGTTGAGCAGGAGGATGGTAGGTGCCATTGTTGTGGGTGGGCTCTGGTGAGCCATGAACGGAAACATGCGGCTTCCCATTCTCATATCCCGGGTAAGGCTTGCTGGGGACAGAGGAAGGGCCGTTCTCATGACTTGGTTGCCCGTAGCTGTGTGATCCTGCTGTTGCCTGAGCATTGCCATGGCCGGTCCCATATCCATGGTTTCCGCTTGGGGTCTCGCAAGCAGCAGCCGGCATTGTAAGAGTAACGGTACTCTCACCGTGAGACCCACATGCATGGCATGACATGGTAGTTGTAGTCATGTCGACTGTTGGATAGGTCTGGTGATCACACCCGCAAGGCTCATAGGTGATGGTAACAGGAACGTAAGTGGTGGTCAGAGATGCAGGGTTTGTTGGGCAGACTGTAACGTATGTGATGGTCGTGACAGTCTCGATGGGAGTAACCTTGGTGTAAGAGACGGGCTTGGTATAGATTGGGATGGAAACGGAAGTAGTGAGTGAGGTAGGCAAATGGTTCTTGGTAGTTCTAGTAGTCTCTGTAGCCTTGGTTGTCTCGATGGTCTTGGCGATCTCAGTGGTAGTGGACTTACCAGTCGATGTCGTCGTAGAGTCAACGTCTGTAGTCGTGGAAGAGGCTGATTCGCTTTGGCTGGCGGATGAGCTCAGTTCGGATGTCGACGCGGCAAGCTGGGTTGTCGTAGTGCTTAGAGAGGAAGTGGCAGAAGAAGCAGATGTCAAGGTAGACTCGGACTGGGTTTCGATAGAGCTTGACTCAGATGTTGTTGTAAAGGCGGGCGCCGTTGTAGGGGTGGACTGAGTAGTGGTTTCATCATCGCAATCATCCGTCTCTGTTGTACTGCTGAAGCTGGAGGCTGTGGTTGTTGTAGAGTCAACGGCGGTAGTCGAAGTCTCAAGGGTCGATTCAGACACAGCCGATGTTTCAGGGATAGTTGAGGTCTCGGCAATGGTAGTACTGGTGGATGAAGCGTCTGTAGTAGTGGAGACTACAGTAGACTCGAGAGTGGATGTCACTTCAGTCGATGTGGACTCTGCTGTAGAAGAAACTGAAGATGTAGAAGAAGCTTCAGAGGATGTTGATACTTCAGCAGAGGTAGACGCTCCAGCAGAGGTCGTGGCTTCAGCGGATGTAGTCGCTTCGGCGGACGTAGTCGGTTCCGCTGATGTAGTTGGTTCCTCCGAAGTAGTTGTAACCTGGGCTGGAGCTTGCCTGATACCCAGATTGTAAGCAGGGTTAGATCTCTGCCCACCAGCTACTGAGCTATACAGGTTACAATCGTTGAAACCGGGGTTGTATACTGCAGCAGCGCAAAGGGAATCCCCAGCGCAAGCATCTAAGCATGCATCAAAGCTCAGTGCCCGAATAAAGGATAGAGGAACTGCAGCATTTGGTGTAAATCCGCAATAAGTAGCAAACCGAGTGTTGCTAGAAGCGCTGGTGTAGCTGCCAGCCATTTGAGCGCAGGTTAATGATCTCGCAGACAGTGGATTCGCGGGAGAAACCGAGCCGTCGGGAGAGGTCGCTGCCGGAGCTATGAGCGAGAGGCCGAGCGCCAACGGGCTCTGTCGTAGATACATGTTGGGGAGCGTGGTAGTGAACAAGAATAAAGATTAAGATAACGAGGACTGTCACTGCCAAGGACGCCACAGATCTTATATGTGAGATCTCAGGTTCTTTTCCTGGGGATTCTGTTTTTATCTCGATTTACCCCTGTATCTTAAATGTTTATCTATTAGCTGATTGGTTTGGAAAGATACGACGTGTATGCATAGTGCCATTACAATATTGGAAACATTTCCTCTTTTGGTGTAGAATCAACTCTTACCTGTGCAAGCTGATGCGTGCTCGTAAATGATTGCAGAAGATGCGAGGGCCAAACAATAGTCTCTACCGGCGGTTGATCGGACCTGGCGGTGAATCTAAGCTTGAACAGGTATAGAAGATCTAAAATCGGGATGAACGGCTATAAGCGTTATTGACAAGCCGAGTAGACGTCTATTAGTCTTTACTCTTTGGCAGAAATTTAGGAGCTTGCAAGGAGATTTACAAACTAGGTTTCTTTTTCCTTATGGACTCTACATCTACAGTGAAAGCTGTTTTCATGGCGTGGATAAAAAGTCAGGACCAGATCCGATGCATTAAAAGATCCAATTTGGTGGCGTCCCTAGCTAGAGGCTAGTGACATCCGCTAGACCTGAATGAGCATTGCTACGAACGGGTAGAACCGATAACTCAGTCGCTATCGAACCTTGCGATTTATTCGGCGAATATTACACGCGTCTGTCGGCAACGTAGATGAGATCGGTGACTCTTGTGACCGACGGATTATTTCTCGTATTCAGTAGCACAGTTTTCCAAGCCAGCGTTCGAGAAACGCGTAAATTTTATGAAGAACGTCCGAGCTTGGGGGTGTAGAAGGGTTTACCATTTGTCAAATTACGACAAGATCCGAGCTTTCAGCACTTCTTCTAGGTGGAATAGGTAAAATATAATTCGTGATGTAGAAAGTAGATGGTTATACTCCGTAGGCCGTTGTGCAATTCGGACGACTCTATAAGTATCACTGGCCTAACCTATCTCTCTGCAGACTGGCGTACCTTGAACGGACAATAGACCGCTCGCACAAAACGTTGGCGCCCGCCTTCTATCGTCATCCTTATTCAACTCCGAATTCTTCAGAAGACCGTGCTTCATTGTCAGACCCTTGACCATCCTGAGCTGTCCCGAGATGTCTCAAGCTTATCGGAATTAGCCTATCGATTAGAATAGGCTTATGGGGTGTTTGTGTTCCGTTATCCATTACACATCCGTTCGATCAGCAGACAAGCAATCAAACATAAATAGAACGCGGAGTGCGGGATTTGCATCCTGTGTTAGACTTTAATTGAACCATAAATTTTGTGAAACCTGATTGGCACAGACAAAGGGCTCTCAGGCGCTTTGGCGCTAATCAGCACCAGCACGTCCAAAGAACATGGATGAATCCCCGGTATATACTGGGGCTAAGCACCAACAACACAACCAACAGTGTTTCAAGACAACCAACATCTGCAAGCCGTCGAACGAGCCATGAGCCTTTGCGTGGATATGAAAGGAAGTGCGCCTCCCGCTTAATTGACCCATATATCCATTTCTCTTCAACTTCTTCCTTCATCCATCAGTGAACAACCAAAATATCAGATTGATTGTGTTCTGCCCCAGGTCGTCCATCATGGTTCGCATTATCAAAGCAGTTTTCTTATTTATTTCAATCCTTGGTCTTACTGAAGGCTTCATGAATGACCCACCCAACAGGCCACCACGCGCAGGCAAACGTACCCATCGAGGCTGCTATCGCGGCCTGTCAGACACAGCCGATCCAGTCGTCAAGGTCAAAGGCGACAAAACCAAGAACACATAGACTGCTTGCGGTCAATACTGCCTCGCCAAGGGCAAGCCCATGGCTTTAGTCCGGGGCGAAGACTGCTACTGTTCAGAAACCATACCGAGCCGGCGCAAAAGTGTCGGTGGCTTTGGCCATTATTGTATGGACCCTTGCCCAGGCAAACCAACTGATCTTGTCGCTTGCGGCAGCGAAATATTTGGAAGCTACAGTGCTATCAATACCGGTCTGAAGAGCGAGCTTATACCTGATCAGGATCCGTTGCCTGACGACCCAATACCAGATTGCTTGGGCTGTACCTTCAAGTTACCCAGTGACGCCTTGTTTCCGGGCAAGGCCAGTGGTGTTGAGAGCTGTCGGGGCGCTTGCAGAGATCTGAAGTTGAAGACGTTGATGATGTACGACAAGCAGTGCGTTTGCACGAACGCTACTGTGTCGGAACATGCTCTTGATCGCGTCCCAGAGGAAATGTGTTCTTTCCGGTGGGCTAGAAAACCTTGTGGTGGTTATTCACATTCTCTCCGCTCTGCGCTTTTCAGCGTGTATGACGCGAGTGAGCCGGAGAGGCCTGTACCTGATGCAGCTACGTCGCAAGGTGCCCCATCGCCTACTGACACACAGACTGCCAAGACCGCTGCGCACACTTCCTGGCGTTCAATTGGAGAGATCGTAGATGATGTGGAGATGGAAGTTCAGCTCCAGCTGCTGATCCTCGAGGGAGAAGTTTGGGAAATTTTTGCGTGGATGGGTCGCCTGATGACAAAGCTGGTTACGCCGAGAGAGGGACATGAAGATGATGATCGAGAGCTTGACCTGCAGTAATAATCTGCAAGCATTCAATGATTACAACACTCCCATCATTGAATAAGGGGTAAGATTAGTTTTAGGTGCGCACGGATGGTCTTGGTATTGGGTATAAGGCCATGCATAAATCATGAATTGGGTTTTTGTTTGTATAGCACTTGTATGCGCTTGGGAAGCATTTAATCCTTGTAGTTCCAGCCCAGTTATGTTTCAGTGTGAAAGAGGTAAAAAGAAAGTGGTCCATAATGGTACACTGCATTGGCAAAAGAATGGTTGCGCCCGGGATCGAACCGGGGACCTTCTCGGTGTGAGCGAGATGCCATAACCAACTAGACCACGCAACCATCGTATGATTAGTCATTGACACACGAGAGCAGCTAGTGCGTGACATGATCGTGCGCGAGTCTTGGGCCATTCACCATTACAGTACCAATCGACAGGCTATGGGGATAACAAGCAGCCTGCATGTCGGGAGCACCTGAAAACAAAGCGTGTCGGAGGGCAAGGTTTACTCGTCGTGAACCCAATTTGCGTTTGCATTGGAGCAGCGACTGGCTTATCGGCGAGTAGCCAATCATATGTGGGGCCAATCAATCACAAATGAAATCGGCGATCTCCAGGGTAAGACGAGAGGATAAGAGAGCGACAATCTGATGAGCAACTTCGCATGAAGAAAATGTCTCTATTTTATATTGACTTCAAGATCTCACTATATATCAGTTCTGAAAATCTCTCTTTCATCGTTTTATAATGCTGTACCTTGAATGCTAAATTTGCCTTCGTGACAAAAGCTGACTCCGCGACATGATGTTAAGGAGGCCAAGTCATCGTGAGGATTAAAATACAACATTTAGAAAAAACAGCATGTTTCAAGGTTACATACCACTTGTGCTTTCATTGCGGCTTTCCATGTCATCGTAGTAGATTCAAACACATAATTCTGGTCTCGCCCTGGACATGTCACCTCCCTCAAGAATAATGAGAACCCGTACATTTATTGTATTATATACATTCATTCAAAACCAGTTGCAGGTACAATCTTTATGAGGGAGCTTACAACTCCTCGTCAGCCTCAGGCTTAGACCTAACAAAGTCAGGCTTGGTAATAACATCATTATCCGCATCCTTGATTCTGTCCCAGAACTTGGCAGCGTTCTTGGGATCATCCGCAAACAATGTATCAATGACCTGCTTCTTGGGTGTCTCACCCATCCACTTAAACAGCGAAATATCTCTAAACTCATCAGACCTGAAAATCTCCAGCATCTCAATGGGCTCATCTCCAATGTTCTCAACAAAGTGTCCCATGTTCTTGGGAACGATGCCAACATCACCGGGAACGTAGTCAAATGTTCGTGCGTTACCCTCAGAAGCGAAAATAGTCACACGAGCGCGTCCCTTGATAAAAAATGACCACTCATCTGCGGAAGGATGCCAGTGCATCTCGCGAATGGCACCGGGCTCAATGATGGCGTGGGCTGCAGCCACGGTCTTGGAGATGGGGAAGTTCTTGGAGTCGGTGATGCGGACTTGGCCTCCGCTTGTCTTGAGAGGCTCTTGGTCGAGCATGCGGTGGGTGAAGTTGTACTTGGACTTCTTGGCCTTCTTTCCCTTGGGGGCTTCATCTTTGATGGAGCCGGGGGTGCGGCCCTTGAAGATGTACTTCTCGCTCTCGGGAAGACGAGCAAAGACCTCAGGATCCAAGTCAAAATTCTTGGCGATCACAGACTTTGGCGTATGAGCTGCTCATGTTAGCTACGTGGATCTCCAGAACCGGGTGAAAACGTACCGAGCCAATCTGTGAGAACAAAGGTAGATTCCTCAGAAAAGTGACCATTGTCAAAGATAAGGAGGAATTCCGTGCCATTTGGGCTCAGACCCTGCAGGGAGTGAGGAACTCCGCTGGGGAAGTACTGCAGGTTGTTAGATAACGATCAGCACAAAACCCGCTTACTTACCCATAAATCACCCTTCTTCAGATCATCAATGAAGTTTCCACCTTCGTAATCAAGAGCCGTAACACGGACTTCTCCGTCCAGCACGTAAGCCCACTCGGCCTCCTGATGCCAGTGAAGTTCGCGATAAACACCTTCACCAAGACGCATATTCACGCCCGCAAGCTCAACACTCGTTGGCAGCTCGCGAATGGTGGTCTGACGGGTCCAGCCGCCCTCCTATTCTCAAATTAGCAAAAGTCTCTGCACATCACATCATCTGCACGAACCTCGATGCGAATATGCGAGTCCGCAAAGCTCCAGCGCATGTTGGCCAGATTTCCATGATCAGTGCTAGGTGGTCTAACGAGATCAGGATTCTGACGCGAGCGCGCCTCATTCCACGGTCCCAAAACAGAAGCTCCGAGACCGTTGCGCCAGGGCAGCGGATCAAGCTCGTCGCCGACAGAGTCGACGGGCTTATCAATTGGGTCTCTGTGACCCGGCGTGAACGGCACTTTCTTGCCGCCCGTCACACCGCGATAGTTGGGTGGTAGTCCCAGACCTTTGAGGAGCCTCTGGCGAGGACTGTCCTCTACGGGGACGCCCGCGCAGATGTCCAAAAGGGCTGCGAGATAGGCAAGGTGAGGGAGATGCATATTTGCGGGGCTGTCACAGACAGGTTACAATTGACTTGTTGGAAAAAGAATGAGTGCTAATTTGGGCAGGATGAATATCCGGTTGACATTGATGAACGATGGATGGGGGGCACCAATTGCTCAATCGTCATTCACGTTAAGTAGGCTTCTCAAGGTTGAGGGTGAAGAATGCCAAGATACAGCGCCAAACGAAGTTCATGACGCCGAGAAAGCGATCACCGGCGAATCACCGAGTTACGTCTAGTTTGGTATGCAATCCCGTCTGGGGTAACAGTGCATGATGGTGATGACTGCCGTTTGCCAACGCGGGGATCGGTTATCCGGCACATTAGCCCCCTCCAAGTCAAACAAGTAACCACCCCTGCCTACGTGGTATTACAGTACAACTCTTCGATATGTGTGGATGCGGCGTAACACTAAGCAAATGCAACGAGCTTCTCAGGGCTTTGCGAGCGCTTACAAACTTGAACGTAGCCTGTTAGGGCGTGGATCAACTCGAGCCGTATACTCAACGTGGTAAAAAGGAGGGGAAGGGAAGATGGTGTGTAAAGATGACGCCGTGATAGCGTGGGTGCATTGGATCAAAAGAAGAATCCGGGATGTGGGGTACGTTGTAAGCCGGAGATAAAACTAGACCCGGGATTGACGAGATTTCCCCGCTTATGCCAAGAATAGGTCTCTGCAAGTAAACGATCGGGAGCGAGGTAAGCCAAGCCTATCCTTAAGGGCGAAGCTAAGCTTGGCTTTGTTTGAAACCTTGTCTTAGCTCGGTCAAGACGCGGAGTCTAGGGGGAGGGGCCTTGTTTCGTTGATCTTTTTTGCTTGGCTGGTGCTTCGACTTTTAATCGTAATTTTCGTTTATTTATGCCCCTCTTCTAACCGACGTTACAAAGAAACGCATATCTCGAACCACTTTCACATCATCCTACACACACTTACAGTCTCATTACCAATGTCTCAACCATACGGCGCAATCACCAACGGTGAGAGCAGAGCTGAAAACGGCATCTCCGCTCAGAGCGATGAGACGCAGGCTCTTCTCGCTCCAAAACCAGGATCTAGATCTTGGTTGCGGAAGAGATTAGGTTCTGATATCCGCCGAGATTGGGCTGATGTTATGCTTCTGGCGTGCTACATCATAACAGGCATTCTCGACAGTGCTTCCATATCAACATGGGGTGCCTTTGTATCTATGCAGACCGGTAAATCCTCCCTTCCGTTAAATCTGATCTGATCTGACGAATGTAGGAAATACGGTTTATCTTGGTCTTGGACCTACGGCTGGGACTAATCGTTGGAAAAAGTCTGGATCTTCGATTCTGGCTTTTTGTATCGGTTCATTCTTTTTCAGCCGTCTGCACAGGGTCTTTACACCTACGCCTAGACGAAAATGGGTGTTTTGCTTGTCCTTTGGCATTCAGACAGCCTTCATCGTTGCAGCTGCTTGTATCGTTACTTGGGGCCCCAAAGGCGCAGGTCCAGATGATACACCCTGGTACGTCATTGTACCAATAGCTCTCGTGGCGTTTCAAAGCTGCGGACAAGCTGTTGCGAGCCGTGCACTCAAGTTCAACGCTTTGACTAGTGTTGTTCTCACGAGCATCTACTGCGACTTGTTCTCCGACGCGGAGCTGTTTGAGAGCATGTTCGTCAATGCGGAGAGAAACAGGCGTGTTGCAGCACCGGTGCTTCTCCTCATCGGCGCTATAATTGGAGGACTCATTGCGAAGAGCGAGCTGGGGACTTCTGGTGCGCTGTGGGTAGCCGCTGCGCTCAAGATCACTGTCATGTTTGGTTGGGCGGCGTGGCCTGCAGAAGAGGGGTCTTGAACGAGCTATCGGTCCTACTTGTGTGATTCGACAATCGGTGTTTGACAGGGTCCTATCTTTAGAGTCTAGACCTTTTGGTATTACACCAGAGCACTTTAGGAAGCTCTGAAATTACAAAACTGATGCACGCTATACGCTACGTTATGACTCGTGATATATACGCCTCTTTCTTGGTATCCTAGTCATGCAGGCTTTCATCCCATGTCCCAGTCCAGCCCCTGGTTCCCGTTTCAAGCGAAGTGGTATCAATGTAACTTCCACCACTGATCTTCACTCCCGGACTTTATTAGACGTCGATCTTGGTACCCCCATCATCATGTGGTCAGCGGACATGTTTGTCCCCCCTTGCACGCAACCCTCCCATGCCCGGCTAAGCGACTCCGGCAGAAGCCCAAGGTCAGCTTACTGGCTGCTAACACACGCCGTGTAAGCAACCTATGTGATAGAACAGTCGAACGCAATTGAATTGATTTGTTCTCGGATTGAATGGATATCTGTCGGTGTTCGGTATCGAGGCACATCCTTCTGTCGATGATTCCTGCATGGGGGTATACGCCCGTAAGACAGAGTGTCGCATTTATATACGTGCCCAATCCGCGATGCAGTGGTGATGAGGGGAGGGTGTACGGCGAATGGTCACCGGTAGAGGGGGTTGATGTGATGCCCTTCGAGGTTCACGTCTGTCAGTGTAACTTACACATGACGACTAGTTGATCCTGAGGATAGAGCTGCCTCGATTCGGTAGCTTCAGATAGATAGACTTATTTTTAGCGTATGGTTATATTAATCCGCAAAACGTCAGCTCTGGACACGATTTTCCAGACTCAAAAACCACATCTTTACTGAATATTCTGCCATCTTGATCACACCAGTATGAAACTGCTCGACAAAGCCAAGTCAGACGTTCGCAACGATGTCACTTGGAATCGGGCAGCGAGACTAGGAGTCAAAGGTGCTAAAGCTTTGCCATCCGGAACTGTCCAGTACCTCAGCGATAAGGTGCCTATTGTTGGCTGGTTGCCAAAGTACAATCCGCGATGGATCGTTAATGATCTCATTGCTGGATTAACTCTAGGTCTGATGTTGATTCCTCAGGGTCTGTCATATGCGAAGATTGCAGACATCCCCGTTGAGTATGGGTTGATGTCTAGTTGGCTTCCAGCTGTCATCTACGCTTTTATGGGATCTACTAAGGGCAAGTTGTTTACGATGACTTTTAACACCAAGTCTGTGTCTAACTATGATTAGATGTCTCAACCGGTCCAACTTCACTTATAGGACTCCTCACCTCCGAGAACGTTCATGCCCTCCAAGACCGATGGACTCCATCTGAGATCGCCTCTGCAACAGCCTTCATGATGGGAGTCTACGGCCTCATCCTTGGATTCCTCAAGCTCGGTTTCCTTCTCGAATTTATATCTCTCCCTGTCCTTAGTGGATTCATCACTGCGATTGCCATCACTATCATCCTCAACCAGATGGACTCACTTCTCGGTGAAGACAATGTCCGTGATGGCGCAGCAAAGCAGATCCACGATATCTTCAATGAGTTACCTAATGCCAATGGGTGGGCATGTCTCATTGGATTCACTGGAATCCTCTTCCTGACCATTCTTGAGAAGTCTGGAAAGAGATGGAGTAAAGACAACAAAATCATCTGGCTCTTCTCCACAACAAGAGCATTCTTGACTCTGGTGCTCTTTACTGGTGTCAGCTATGCTGTGAACAAGAACCGAGACCCAGATAACTTCCTTTTCGAGGTCGTCAAGGTTCAGTCCAAGGGTCAACAAGCACCAACAATGCCCAAGGCTGATCTAATTCCTGAAGTAGCTGCGCGCAGTATCGCTGTCTTCATTGGTTCCGCAGTTGAACACTTGGCTATTGCTCGAGCATTCGCCGTCAAGAACCACTACACCTCCGACCAGAGTCAAGAGCTTTGCTACCTTGGTGTTACCAACTTCTTCAACAGTTTCTTCCATGCTATGGGTGTTGGTGGTGCCATGTCTCGAACAGCTGTCAACTCGTCGTGTAATGTCAAGTCTCCCCTCTCTGGTGTCGTGACCATGGCTGTTGTCTTGGTTTGTGTCTACGAGCTTGTCGGAACCCTCTACTGGATCCCAAAAGCGACACTAGCAGCCATCATCATCACTGCTGTTTGGGGTCTCATCTCACCACCTTCGACCTTCTATCGCTACTGGAAGACATCCTTGGCAGACTTCATTGCTTCCATGCTTGCACTCTGGGTCACCCTCTTCCACTCCAGTGAGGTCGGCATCGGATGTGCTGTTGGCTTCAACATCGTCTACATCCTTCTTCGTCAAGTCTTTACCAAGCTTTCATCCACTGGAGCCGATGTTGAGTCGAGTCCTAGATCCAACTGGCCTGGAGGCAACCACCTCTCATCAACCCATATCCCAGAAGATACCAGGATCTTCACCTTCAACGAGTCCCTTATCTTCCCCAATGCTTTTGCCAACACGTCAAAGGTACTTGATGAGATCCAAACCTACCATGCAGCCTTCTACAACGGTAGTCATGGACCCGAGACAGAGCGCAACTGGTCTGTTGTCGGTGAGAAGAGAGTGGCCCGTCTTCGCAAACAAGCCAACATCAGTGATCCCTCATCACTTCCAGGAATTGGCCTTGTCGTCTTGGACTTCTCCCGCGTCAACATGTTAGACACAACTGCTGTTACATACCTCAAGAACCTAGTCAAAAATATCAAGAGCTACGGTGGTGAAGATACCGAGGTCAGGTTCGCTAACATGAATGCTGTTTGCCGCGAGCGCGTTAGCCGTGCAAAGTGGCGCATTATTGAGGTTGGCTCTGATGATGAGTATGATGGTGATACTGATGCTATCTATCTCTACTGGGACGCGCAGGCTGCAGTGTCAGCACCGAGGAGGAGAGGCTCTGTATTGAGTGATGGTAAGGGTCATACCATGCATGAGGAGAAGGTTGAGGCTTGAGCTTTTGGATATGTATTACGTAACGACTGGGGGACTTTCATGAATCGGCGTTGGTCATTTCTCTTACCTTTCTTATTAGTACAATACCATTCTTTCGTTGAAGCCACGCTTTTGCACTCACTAGGCACGTGATGTTGGGCTTGCATTGTGCTTATGTAGCAAGATATCACGCTCAGCATTAAGTTTCGTCTTATCATGGTGTTCGGTGGCGCTCGGACCTATGAGGCGGCACTGACTGCGGCCCATCGTGGTCAATCCCATGTTGAACCTACTAAAAGCGATAGAATGTCTCCACAATATGATGGCGATGTCGTTGGGCCACGTGGGAAGAGGCTCTTCTGATACAGCCTCGCAGATAAACTTTCCGTACCGTTATGTCATATAGATCAACGCTTCTACCATGGAATTTCGCAAAATATGTCCCTTTGTCTGATTGCACCCATCATTTCACAACGGCAACTAAAGGCTCGATGCATTTTACGCTGCTACTAAGTATCTGATGTTTGAACGGCTCGTCAGCATCTTATCCTTCAGTCATCGTGCATGCTGAGGTGATCGAGATGATGAAGTAGTATCTTCAACTTCTATACGAGTGTGAGTGGAATCAATGAGGCTGCACGTGTTCTGGTTCAATGGTTAATACGAGCCCTGAATGGATGGTCCGTATTGAAGCGGAGATCGGTTCTGCAGGTTCATGGCGCGGGCATTGATTTATCCTGAGTGCCGAGATCTTTTCAATGTAACATCATGAATTTCGCCGCAGCATAATAAACCGCTGAAGGATGAAGAAGCTGCTAAACCCGGATCATCCGCTTAAAATACATTACTCCTCTCCCGTACAAACACCACGATATTCTGTACAATCTACAGTAAGTGTGAAAGTTTGGGGTGGATTCTGACGTCAGAAGCCTCCAAACCTTGTTGGGCCCTTTGATCCGGCCATCATCATCTGATATCCTCTCGTGCCAATCATCTGATGAATACGAGAACGCTTCGATACGAACTCAATGCCCCGCAAACCAATTGAAACACTTTCAGCCCCTCCATTTCCTTCGGACACGATCATCTTGGGGACGATTATGCTGCATTCGGTTAGTCACACTCAGCTGATTATCATGGCGCAAACTCTAGAATTTTTCTTCTTGAGCGTTGCGGACCGATCCGTTACATCCACATGCCGTTTGAGGGATCAGAACATGATGATGATGGTGATGCGGGGAAGGCTTATGGCTTTTGAACACGAAGTTTATGATCGGATGGCTCGGCTTTCGGACGAGGAGAGGGTGTGAGGAAATACATAAAGAGAACGAAGTTCATTCATTTTCATCTTGTTTATCATCTTCAACATATTATTCATCGATAATAATAGTCTAATACGCTAATATCATTCACCATGCAGCTGACCAACCTCTTCTACCTCGCCGCAGCTCTGACTTCAGTCTCAGCCACCACCGGTCCGTCCACCTCCTCCATCCTTCTCAGTCTCCCCCTCTAACTGTTCACAGTCTCCTACGACCCCGGCTACGGCGAATCAGGCCGCGCCCTCACAGCCGTCGCATGCTCCGACGGCAAAAACGGTCTCATCACAAAGTACAAGTGGAATACCCAAGGCCAAATCCCCAAGTTTCCCTACATCGGCGGTGCGCAAGCCGTCGCGGGCTGGAACTCTCCCAACTGCGGTACCTGCTGGAAGCTCACCTACAAGGGAAAGAGCATCAATGTTCTCGCGATTGATCATACCGATGCTGGCTTCAACATTTCGCCTACTGCGATGAATGCGCTTACGAATAATCAGGCTGTTAAGCTTGGGAGGGTTGATGCTACTGCTACTCAGGTTGCTATTAAGAACTGTGGTCTCAAATAAGTACGGACAGTCATTAATGATCCGTCGGTGATGGCGGTGGCGGTGGAACGATGATGATGATGTGTAATGAATTTTGATTTAATGATAATTCATGATGAGTTCTACTGTCGCATTCTGAAACTGTTTGATCAAGTATCTGTCAAGTCGCAGCTATGGCATCAGCGGCATTATGGAAATCCTTCACTCAACAAAATTTGCTTTTTGCATAAACTTTACAACGCTGCGATAAGCGCCAATGACGTGTTTCTGGTGATGTCAATTGACTTCTGGCCAAACAACGGCTGCCAGCACTTATGCGACATCTTACAGTCCAAACATATTCCAACTTCTCAGCTTAAAATGCCAACATGACGCTCTGCAACAGGTTTCTCAACTTTGAGGCTTCAGCGCTTTGATACATGTGCTCTAGGTATAGGCTCTTAACGTGTTTCATGTGCATGTCATGCATATAAACACGTCAAAACAAAACAAAGGCAACCACGTCATTTCCAGCACTCTAACGAGTCTTTAGAGCGGGAGCTGATGAGCTGTAGTAATTCAAGGTCCGTTTAATCACTGGGGGGCAATTTTGGTTTGATGAGTGTAATAAGGCAGTTTTGTTTCGTCATCTTAAATACATGGCTCAGAAACAGGCTCTATTGCAGCGACGCGATGTTTCATTGGGCGCGATAAGAAACGGTCAGCCTTGCATGCTTGAAACAGGAGGTCCCTTGACTCTTATGTAATGTTGAATATTGGGTTGCAATGTTGAGCACCTGGTTGGAGTCGTATGGAGTCGTTGAGAAGCATGAGTCCATGACATGAGATCAATTTGACCACGGCAGTTCAGATTTCCACAGAATCGCTCAACAGTTTACAGCTCTATCAGATTCCAATATTATGATTTCATAGTTCCAAAATGCTCACCTAATGTTAAGGTCGCAGCCCAGGAGCGCTGTTCCTTCACTACAAAGCCATCTCACACCGAATATTTATGCATTCTCGCTGACAACCATAATATTGCCAAGCCACATCCTAAGCTGAGATCGTTTCCTCCCATTGAGCATCGGCTACATCGGACGAGAAACTGCCACGTTAGGAAGCTGACATACAGAATCATCACCTGAAACAACCAATAACCTCACCCCAATGACGTGTTGTTCATCCAACTACCGTCCATAAAATATGCATACACAAGTCAGCATCCCCAACCAGCACATGCCCGCGTCACACGCTGAAACGCCGGGAATAACGCGGTACCTAATCCGCCCACTAAAATAAGGGGAGATGCAAGTCACGACCCCAGGCTTGGCATGCAGATTTGTTTTCCGATGTTACACTGCGCGCTTCCGTCTGACCAGTCGAGGCGCTGCCCTGACTCTCGCATAATTACTTGCAAGGCTGACACTAGCGAGATGAGGATGGGTCATGCTTTTCTTTTTTGGTCTTGTCATGCGCTGGCACGACTCACATCCTCTCGGGGAGTGTCGGTTTGATGCCGATGATAATGGGTGTTGGCTATACAACAGATGGAAATGATTTTTATAAAAGCAGAGAAAAATGCTGGGAGATTTTGTGATGATCTGTTGATCTTATCTGTTCTGTATTGCAGTGAAAATCAGCACCTTTTTTTGTATATATACTCCATGCACTACAGTACGACTATTCGCCTGTTGGGCGTTGCCCTTTTGGCTTCTCTTGCGAGTACACAACTTGCTCCTGCGCCTGATGGCTGGCCAAACTTCTGGTACAAAGGGCATGTTACCAATAAAGCGACCTTTGAGTACAACCCGACAAATGAGTTCATCTTTCCTAGTATCTTCCATGCAGGAGAATATCTCGACGACCCTCTCGGAGAATGGTATCTCTACTATGCACCACACGAGAACCCAGGCGGTATCTCACTGGTATACTCTGATAGTCTCGAGGGCCCATGGAAAGAGTATTCCAACAACCCAGTCATCGCAAACAAATGGGATGCATATTACTCAGTCCCTCATGTTTCCAGTCCAGATGCAAGCTGGAACTCCGACACTGGACGAATGTTTCTCTACTTCCACGGCGACAACACGCAAACCCGCTGGGCAGAATCAAGCAACGGCGTTGACTTCCGTTATGGCGGCGTAGCAGTCAACAATCAAATGAGCGGTTCCAACACCACAGAATCAAGCTACGCTCGTGCCTTTGCGCATCCCAACCCAGCGTCCAAGTATAACTACGCAATGTTCTACATGGCCAACGAGAAGGACAACAGACGTAAAATCCGTCTCGCTGAATCTGTGGATGGTCGTAAATGGACTGTTGATTCAGATTATGTTGTTCAGCCTGGAGGACCTGAGGGGACAGATGTCTCGGGTGCGAATTACTGGACGTGGAATGGGCAAGCGTATGTTATTTATCATGGTTCTTCGGGCAAGATTTACGCGAGGACTATTGATCAGACGTTACGGGATGTGGGGGCTGAGCCGATTTTGTTGTATCAGTCTAGAGGGAAGGGAGAGGATGTTGGACGGGTTGCAGCGCCGGATATTGCGACTTCTGGAGGGAATACTTATCTGTTTTACGAGTCTGGGGATCGGTTGGGTGCAACGATTGCTTGGGCCAAGATGCAAAAGCAATGAGCCTCAGTTCGGTGATTAGCAACGTTGGGACACAATCACCTACTTCCAACTTCACCGACGTTAATGATAGTGTTTTAATTCTGTAATCAATATTCCTTATTTTTAACTACTCAACAGATCTCAAGCTTTCTGATCGTACCCCTCATGGCTTTTTGCAATCTCGATTGAAAGACTCTCAAACTACCCTAGGCATAAAGACGCACTTTCACAAGCTTGCATAAAACGACCTGAGTTGTGCATCAGAGCTTTTCTTCTGCAGATCTTGGCGGCCCACTTCTGAAGCTCCCCCTGAAGCTATTCTTAGCTCCCTCAGCCCATGGCTACTGTACGATCCAGGTACCAGGCTCACATTACCGAGACAATCCACAAGAGGACCTCTCTAGCTCAAGCTCTATCGTGATCATCTGCGTCATAATTCTCGTCCCTGATTTCAAGACGATGACTCTTTGTTATGATACGCGTCTCACGTTGGGCCGCAAGTTATCCACTTCACCAGCTGTCCATCTCCAATTGGCTACCTCACCCTCGCTAAACCAATCACATTCGCCACATCGATAAGCCCGTATCCATCTCCAGTTACCGCCTTTTTCTACGGCCTCCATCAAACCCATCCTACGTGCTTCTCCCTCTGACCCAACGACACACTCTTTTGAAACTAACATCATGGGCCTCGACGAATTCTTCACCAAAGCAGTACGCGACAAAAAATTCCAAGCAGCAGCCCTCGAAGTGGCAAGCACATGCGCCTCTGCAGCGCCCGTCATCAAGATCGTACAGGCTGCGAATAAGATCTCCAAGGTCGGAGACGTTATCCAACATGCCAACGATTTCTTATCTAGCGCGTCGCAGACCATCAAAGGCGCGCAGAGTATCCTGCCGCAGATGCATATCATGGGCCAGTCGTTAGTTGATAGCACGAGATTGTTTCATCAGTTTAGTATTGTCGCTACGACGTTGGGCATGGGCGCGAATGTCATTCAGACGTATCAGGGCGTTCAGGCTTTGAACCTCATTGCGGCCAAGCTTGGAGAGATTTCGACGAGTCTTGAAGCTCAAGCGGCGCTTACGGCTCAGCGAGACTTTCCGCAGTATGTTTTTGACATGATTCGAGAGCGATTAAGTCAATCGAGTGTCGATACCGAACGCGATCACTGGTTCTTCCTCTACCATCCCGACACCGATTGGTATCCCAAGTTCTTCCATCTTGTCGAGGAAAAGCCACTAAGTCCTCGATTCTGCGGTTACACCAACCAACTCGACACTGTTTTCATGTTCATGCTCGCGGCCCGAGAGCGCATCACCAAGCGAGAAATGGCAAAAGCACGACGAAAACAGTTCTGCCGACCTGTCCAGCTTCATCTCATCGTACCCGCCTACCAAACAATCCTCATCCCCGAGCCAATCCGAATACCCGACGAGATTGGCGATTTTGTCATCGAAGGACGGATCAACAGCAACAGACCCTTCGTATGGCTCAACCTCCCAGACGAGCAACAACACTATACCTTTGATGTCGGAATGTGGAGTCCTCCACCACCCGGGATATGGGAAAAGACTCTAGCTTGGATGGGTCTGTCTGAAAAGCCCAAGATCTCAGATACACCGCGTCTTCTCGGTGTCGGAGAGAAGATTGAGATGATTGAAGATGAAAAGAGAGAGATGACTATTCAGACCATCGAAGAAGATGGTTCTATGGAGGTTGTCAAGAGAGCTGCTACCGAGTCAACTCTTGATTTGGCAGCGGTGAATAAGCATCGATCCACGCCATTGCATGAAGGTCGACGACGTCGACGATCACGAAGAACAGAGTCTGTGGCATGATTTTTGAGAGGATACGAATATTTACTTGCATTTTAGAGGCGTTTTAGGCAAGGCGTTAGACGGATCGCACAGATACAATATCAAAGCGGAAACAACGCAACACATATGGGATTATGACTACTAGATTGTCGAATGATAGAGCTCGGCACAGTTTGCATAGCGAGCCAGTTACGAATAGAGAACTTTGAACGACCGTAAATATTGGATTCACATACTCTCTTCCGCTGACGCTCCAGTGAGTCTTTGATTTGTTAACACCAAAATCGCCGTATCTGAATCTCAGCGCACAATACAGTCTGACATCAAATATCCAATAATATTGGACTGTAAGCGCCACATTGGGTTCAGCTGACACCACAGCCTCATTGGGCAGACAGGGTTGAAAAAGATTCCCCTCACTGCGCGTGGATAAAGCGCGACACGGGCATTCCATCAACCGTGATACAACTTTCACAAAAAATAAATATCGCTCACCATGGCCGAGGCCGTAGGGCTTGCCGCGAGTATCATCGCCATCATCGAACTCTCCGCCAAAGTCGGGAAACTCTGCGTCCAGTATTCAACGGCTGCTGGAAATGCCAGGGCTGACATAACCCGACTTCAGAGTCGGTTGAAAGATCTGAACGTATGCCTCGAAGCGGCCCAGCGACTCCTCGACGACCCAAAAAATTCAAAGCTTGCGACATCGCGATCGCTAGCTGATTCATTGAATTCTTGTAGAATTGAGCTGGAGGAAGTCCAAGATAAGCTCGATCCTGGTAGTGCTCGAAAAGCCATGCGACGTTTCGGTCTCCGCGCGCTCAAATGGCCGTTCGATAGCAAGGAAATCAGCATGGTTTTATCAAATCTCGAGCACTACAAGCAGACAATCACGTTATGTCTACAAGTCGACCAAACGTGAGTCGGTAACTGCAGTGACTAATAGCTCTGTTAACCTCAATAGGACAATTCTGCTCGACATGTCGCAAAGGGTCGAGGGTTTATCGCTACAACAGCAGAGCACGACGTCAGTAGCTAACCCGCCATGTTTCAATATCCCCTTCGATCGAGATCAAGACTTCGTCGCACGTCCCGATATGACGGCGTGGCTCAGAGACAAGTATAGTAGCTCTACAGGCCGTATGGCTCTTGTAGGCATGGGAGGGTTTGGGTATGTATCTGTGTCGCTTTAGGGTACTGTCCGCTAACGTAACGCAGTAAATCGCAGGTTGCCATAGACTTTGCCTATTCTATTCACGACAAGTATTCTAACGTCAATATATTCTGGGTCCATGCAAGTTCAAAACCGAGATTCGAAGAAGCCTACCGCGGGATAGCAGAGAGGATGAAATTGCCCAAGCGAGACGAGCCAAGCACGGACATCGTTGCTCTTGTTCGCGACTGGCTGCAGAACTATGAATCTGGTTCTTGGCTGATGATTGTCGACAATGCCGACGACGTCAACCTCTTTTACCCCAAAGGCACCGATGAGCGACCCCTAGCGTCTTTCCTACCCAAGGCTCAGCATGGTACCATCCTCGTCACCTCTCGCAGTCTTGATGTTGCGGAGAGGCTGACAGGCAGTCGGAAGAACATCTTCCAAGTGTCTACCATGGACGAGGCTCAAGGCCTACATCTTATCACAAACAAACTCACAACTGAATTCGAGCATGGCGCCGCTGTTGAGCTCCTTCGGGCTTTGGATTACATCCCCCTTGCAATCACGCAAGCTGCAGCCTACATCAACCGGCGTTCACCAAGAGTATCAGTTGAAAGCTACTTGGAGGTATTCCAAGAAAGTGATCAGAAGAGGAATAGCCTTCTGAACGTCGATCTTGGTGATCTCCGCAGAGACGAGACTGTTTCTAACTCTGTGATTACCACCTGGCAAGTTACATTCGACAAAATCCGTTACGAAAGGCCGTCAGCAGCCAATCTTTTGTCATTCATGAGCCTTTTCGATCACAAAGGGATTCCAGAGTTCGCGCTTCACTACTACAATGGCAAGCCTAAGCATCGGAGAGACAAAGCTGTCGGCTTTGAAGATGATCTAGACGTACTTCGCAGCTATTCACTCGTCTATATGACGGCCAATCGAGACGTTTTCGAGTTGCATGCTACAGTCCAGGCTTGCACGAGAGCCTGGACATCGTCTTCGGATAAACTGCCACAGCTCAAGAGCCTGTTCATATACTCCATGCGTGACAAGTTTAGGCCTTCCCATTTTGAGAACTGGCCTTTGTGCGAGGTGCTACTGCCGCACTTGGAGTCTGTGACACAAGAAGAACCGCGAATGGCTGATGTCGAACCGTGGGCCAAGTTGTTGAGTCAATATGCAAGATATTTGACTGACACTGGGAAGTATAAAGCAGCAGAGGAGATTAGTAAGAAGGCAATTACGGCAGGCTTGCCGAGTCTTGGGGAAGAGCATGAGACTATGCATTGGTGCTCGAGGGAGTTAGCAAGGGCTTACAGGAGGCAACATAAGTTGGAAGAAGCTGAAAAGATTCAACTTCAGCTGGTTAACATCAGCGAGAGTGTTTGGGGGGAGGAGAGTGGGATGGCCCTCGGCAGTATGAATAACCTGGCGCTTTTGTATATCCGTCAGGGTCGATATGCTCAGGCCGAAGAACTTCTGGTTAAGATATTAGAAATCGCAAAAAGGACTGTGGGGGACAGACATCCACACTTTCTCACAACGAAAGCTAATCTGGCGCTAGCATATTCAGACCAGGAGGAATATGATAAGGCTAAAGAGTTGGGAATACAAGTGGTAGAGGCACAAAAAATATTGTTAGGCCCAGAGCACCCAAATACGCTACTGAACATGTATAACCTAGTTTGTGTATACTGGGGAAAAGGAGAGCTTGAAGAAGCAATTGAGCTCCAGAAGAAAGTGGTAGAGATGAGAAAAAGGGTATTGGGGGAACATCATCCGAGGACATTGGACTGCATGAAGCTTGGGGCCGAAATCCTGAAGGATATGGGTCAACACAAAAATGCTCTATCTTTGATGCAAAGCTGTGCAGACCTATACTGGGAGGTACACGGATCTGAGCATCCAGGGACAAGATCTGTAGTCGTGAGACTTGAGGAATGGAAAGCGGAGATGGGTGGCAACTGACATTAAATGATGTTCCATTGAATCAGGTATGGGATATCGCAACTGATGAGTAGTCATATGTTAACAGTCAAACTTTCCAAGCCCATCATCCTGCCAACCTAGGAACAAGCTCTAGCTCTCTTGACTGCCAAAATAGGCAAAGATATGCTCTGCGCGTTGAGGATGCAAACCCACGCTGATAACTTCGGTAAATCATAATGGTAACAACAGGACACTCAGATCCTTCGATCACGGACAAGGATTGTGTTACAAAATCCTTGAGCACAGCCTCGCAGGGCTAAGTAAATTCCCCGCTTCCTCCCACGAACATCAAGGAGGCCTCTCATAGATCAGCATGTCAATCGCCAGCAAGTATTGGATACAAATACCTACCAGTTCCAGCTGAGAAGTTCTCCGCAGAATGATGATCTCATTGTCTCAAAAACGACCAATCTTTCGAGCTATCGCGTACAGACGTCCAATGATCAGTTCCCCGTAGGGCTGGCTAGCTCGCCACTACTTCAACGCTCGGGCCAGTTAGCGTAGGATCGTCGACGAGCAAGCAATCTCATCCTGTTAAGCAAAAGGACCAGCTCTAAGCCTTGGTAATGGCTAGTCAAGTCCTCCAATGACGAAGTGGAGGCCTTGATTTTTAAAATATCACGTTTCAGAACCATTCCTTCAAGACCTCGCTTACGTCGATTGATTCTTCAACGAACACATTGATTTTGCGGGGATCTTTATCTTAAAACACCCGTCGCGACGACTCGTTCATTTCCCCTGTTTCATTCTTATTTCAACGACAGAAATATTCACAGTATGTCGTTCTTGAATAAGTTCAAGAAAGAATTTGAAGGCCTCAATTTGGGCGAGCGCCTTGGTCAACAGCAAGGGGGTGAAGCTCACCACGATTCAGCTCTGAGAGATCCGCTAACAAATCGATTATAGCGCATTCGCCAGCGCCTCACAGCACTGAACAGAGCTACCAGTCCTACAACAACAATTCTTACCAGAATCAGCAGCAAGGATATGGACAGCCTCCCTATTCAGGAACGGGCCAACAGAGCTCCGGTTATCAATCTTATAATGGACAATCACAACAGGCATACCCAGGCCAGCAGTATTCTGGACAGCAAACTCACAGTCCGCAGCCACAGCCACCGCCATACAATACTTACCAGCCTCCACAACAGCCTCAGCATCAGCAATGGCCGACATCACCTGCACCTCCGAACCAATCTGTACAATCGCCTCCCGCGCCGCATGCACCTTACGGTGCTCCTTCGGCCCCAAACAATCATTCTATCCAATCGCCTTCAACGGTAGTGGCACCTGGCGCTGCTGGTCATGGCCTTCCATGTCCTACGCCCCCTCGATGGGTGCCTTATTGGTCTGAACAGTCACAGCAATGGTGCTACGCCGAAACCTCTGGCAGAAGCTCCTGGCAAGCTCCGTCAGATCTTCCGCCACTTTTAGGCATGCCAGCCTTTCCAGGAAGTTTAAACACTCATAGCAGAGGTCATGATGCACAGATGACACATCTCGGTCAGCCACAGTACGCCAATCCACAAGACTCACGACCAAGTCTGCCTGAGAAGGAAAAGAAATCATCTACTTTCCTGGCTGCGGCTGGTGGTTTTGCGGCTGGTGGTGCAGCCGGATATTTTGTTAAAGAGCGAATTGGTGAGCCGAAAATGACTGGTGATACCTTTTCAAATAATACTGACGAGTCCCAAGATAAACGCAAAGCCAAGAAGCATGGCCGCACAGCAGAAGATTTCTCCGACTTTGCGCACTTTCCAGCCTGGGAAGTCGATCTTGAGTGCAACATCTGTGACCAGGTAATCAGCGGTCCCTACGCACACTGCAAGAAGTGCGATGGCGGCGACTACGATATCTGCCGAGACTGCCTTGCCCAAGGGGAAGTCTGCAAAGGCAAGGGTAAGCATAACTTGGTCAAGGTGTATCCCAAGTACTACTGCGATGTGTGTAACCTCTTGATCAAGGGTGGGTTTTATTACTGCAGTATTTGCAACAATGGAGATTGGGATACGTGCCAGAAGTGCTTTGATGCAGGAAATACGTGCCGCGGAATGGAGAGAGGAGAGGCGCATAATTTGACGCATCTTTATATGCCGGAGCCGAAGTTTGGGAAGGGAAGTGGGAAGTACGATTCGAGCAGTAGTTCGGACTCCGATTAGAAATGCCATCATGGAGATGCAAATGAGAAGAAACAGCTGGGGCTGGTAATTCTTGAATTCATCCTTGGTCATTATGTTTTCATGATTATCGAGTCGAATGTCGGTTGGTTACTTTGAGTTGATAGACCGGACAGATGATGCTTATATCGAGGGCAACGAGTATTTTGCCCGTAAGTGTTTATTGGTGACCTTTACCTTTGTGCCCTGGGGGCTGAAGCCTGTTTTGAAACCCTAACCTTACCGCAGATGCTTATATCATGGACCTTACTTCAAGGTTGACTAAGTGCTCTGGGCCCCAGCCCTTATCGTGAACCTTATGGCCTATGGCAACCTGGTGATTGTTAATGTCAGAAATGAATATTATTAATTATTAATTATAAATTTTCTAATCTATGGATATGAGACATCATGGCTCGTGGAAAGCCTATGCCGAGGTGGTGAGAAAGAAGTGTTATTTGCAGCTGAGACTTGTGGCTGAGAGCTTATTCCGGTAGAGAGAACTTAGTAGGTCGTGAGAAAGAGTCTTGATGTTGAGCAAGGCTAGGCGTTAGGTCTGACACGCAACGGGAGACCAGCCGTGGGCCAGATCGGGGACGCCGTCTTAATTCTCCTGACAATAGCTGGGTCCAAGAAATGCTGTGCCGTCAGTACCTCTTGCGTGGTAAGGCCCGCCACTATTTCGCGATATGCCCAGAGCGATTTATCTCCTCTACCCTGTGCGGACGTGATTTTCTGGAGATATGCTGCGTTTTTCTCACAGCGGCCAAGTAGTTTTAAAAGGAGGCCACAGCGTTTAGACGTTCCCATGTCTTGCAGCATTCGGAAGACACTTGGCCCGCTACATATAAAATGGTTGATAAGCTGGTCGATGTGCTTTTCCAAATGGAGAAATTGGCTGCGGTTCTCGAGCATGGCAGGATAATCCTGATGCCGTTTGCCTATAGCAATATCTATCCAATGGCGATATGTCTGGTCCAGGTAGGTGATGATACTATAGAATCGCTTGATGATTTCACCTGGTATGCCATCTTCTTCAAGGAAGCTCTGTCGTAAGGCGGTGTCATCATCAGATGAAATCGCATTTTCAGAGAAGAAAGCCGTACAGTAAGCATCGTACAGACAGATAGCATCCATGAATCTTTTCCTTTCAACCTTAAAGAGCACGAGATGTTTAACACTGTGAGACAGTCCAAATTTGCTGACTTCAGTTCTATGTGGCCATGCTTGACGCGCGTAGGCCGTCATCACGCTTTCGGCCTTATCAAGAGTGTCTGATATGAACTTGAAATGGCGAAGGCTGTAAACCGGATGGAGCAATGGCCCCTTTGGAGAAAGGCTCAAGATTGCTTTTATAGCTCTTTTAGCATTGTCCTTACGAGTCTCCGGGCTACCGGCGGCATCTTTTGACTCCATATTGCGGAGCCGTGCTACCATGAGACAGCTGAGAGGCATGTCACCACCTAAGCGAGATCTCATACTCTTGATGATCTGGATGACGATAGCACGACGGTTCTGGCAGAAGGGTTGAAGGAAGACTGGCGACGAGCTGATCAAGGCAAGGAGGTCCTTTGGCTCAGTGCAGAACGTCATGATCATGGCGCGAGTGCACTCTGGCAAGCTTGCAATAGTTGTACTGTTGAGACCAAAGTCATTAGGTTCAACCTCCATAGCTGTGTATATTCTCTGAATCATCGAAGGTTTCTGAACGTCAACCTCAGGCAGAATGGGCTGACAAGCTACATCGCTGCTAGACCTGTCTTTCCAGACAATTGGAAAGTTTTCGAGGGATCCATGAGGTGCGATGTCAGGGATGCCGGGGGACATGAGCCAAGAATGTGTACGTTCTCGGTTGGGAAGAATAGTGTCCCCGATCGCCAGACGCTGTTGCTCAAAGCGGTCATGAGCAATCGGTTTGATCTCAGAAGACATGTTAGAGCGGGAAATATTCTTTTCTGCAAAGGCAGAGGTGACGTTGTGCCCCAATATGGGAGGGACCTGAGACTTCTCTGGCGAAACGGAGCAGGGAGGAGACTCTGAATGAGTTTCAGAGTATAATACGAGAGGACTAGAAGTACGCTCCGCGGAGCGGCTTCGCGGCATAATGGAGATGCAGTCCTCGTCGGAACATGTAGTGCTTGTACTGGGACTTTGAGGCCGAGAGCCGAGATGGGAATCGGTGATGGAGACATCATCGCTGACAGAAGTTGAAGCATCGGATACTGCAGGCGACAGTGGACGATGGTTTCGAAGAATGTCGATTGTCCTGAGTGTCGGAAGATCCATCCCATGAACGTTCTCATATCTATGATCGGGGAAATCATAGTCTTGGAGAGGCGGAGTAAGAGAGCAGGGTCTGGCCACGTCATTGTGAGCTGGCTGGATGAAAGGCCCCAAGGCATGCGACTGATGCCTCCAGATCTGGACTTGTTCCATTCTTGGTCGTTTCTCTGAATGATTCTTGGTGTCCTCGAGAGAGTTGTCATGTTCGCAAGCAGGTCGCTTCATCAGCTTGAAGCTGGTTGGGAGTGGTGGTGTTGCTGGGTGTAGCCCTGTAGATGGAAATGATCCTGCGTCACTTAGATCAATTCCAATATTGTATGAAAGTCTAGGTCATACCGGTGGAGGCTGTTGATGATTTAAACAAGATAAGTTCAGATAAGATGTAAACAAAAGTTTCTGTATGAACAGAAAAGGGGAAAGATCATTCTCTAGAAGGAGAGGGGAAATCGTAATCTTATAGAGAATTGCAGAAGCCTAATTGAAGATATACATTTGGCTTAAGACTTCTCTTTTTGCTGTGACAGATTTTACCTTTGTGCAGTAGTAGAGAACCTAGTACATTTATGTTTATCCAAAAAGCTCTGAGCATACGCAACGCGCAAAATTCGAGCGCTGCGGCTGAAGCGACTCATTTGGGTCGCAATATCCATGCTTGCGACGACAGGAATGACTGTTGTAACTTCAATCGCCCATTTTATAGAGCAACATTGATACTAAGGATTGCAAAAGTCGGAGGTTGATGCCTGCGAGTCAATATGCGCCAGTGATATCATACAACAAGGCAACATCTTGAGTCACAGAAATGTCGGCACTACCGCGCTGTGCGAGGCAACTGACAGACCAAAAACATTAGTTTTTGTGCTCTGAGACTTGTTCATGTGCGGGAGAAGAGGTACAGCAGCACAGAAGTCTTTGCCGTACCTCGTGATACCTGAATCAGAAACAAGACAATGGGGCTCTAATATTACTGTACTTCAATCCGCTCGATCGCTGGTCGGGGTAGCCCCAAGCTTTATTAAGGCGCGTCCTCACAGAGCCCCCTTACAAGAGCTGAGAGTTTGGGAACACGTGCTTCCCAACACGTCTGCGACCGAAGGTATCAAGGTCAAATATGTAGACAAACTGCATTTGACTTAGTAAGTTAAATTTTAACTTAAACAAAAAAGGAAAAAAGGGCCTTCTCTGCTGAAAACCAATCAGGTTTCGCCCAGTAACATTAAAGTCCTAGGCAGGGGTCTCTAAATGCAACAAGCTTTCGTATTAAGCTCAAGGCCAGCTCTCGACGCGAAAAGGTCCGACGATAACGATAGGATTGCTATCTTTTCAAACGACTCGCGATACCGTCGGAGGAACGCGATCCCGATGCAAAGGAGATGAGCGTAAATGATGGCCTGCTGCAGCCTTTGATGTGGCAGACTACAATTTATGGCCAGGTTCGCCTCCATTGTCGCCATTTTCATTCATGAAGGCGAAATACGGTCTTGAAGGCTCAGGTCCTCAAGGTTCTCAGCAGATCATTCTATGAGGCGCGAAGAAAATTAAAGTATGACTCGCTTTCTTAGTTAAAAGGTCTATGATTAAAACATAATTTCATGTACGGTCTCGACGAGCCAATCAGAAATTGTACGGACCTTTTCGCCCTTTGTTCCGGCTTTGAAAGACTTTATTGGAGTGGGCGAGTTCCCTTGAGAATAACTTCAAAACAAAACTGCACATACTAGATATAATTGAAGACAACAATGACACAAATAGTCAACAAATTCGGGAGGCTAGGTATTGAACATACATAAGCTCATGGCTGGAAATTTACTGGTGTTCGAACTGAACGTATGTGAGTTAGGTCAAGGGATACTGGACGTATCAGCAAAGACCAAGAATGTCCTTGTTCCTGCTATTCAAGCACCGGTTGTCTCTTGAAGTTGGTGGTGCTAGATGAAGAAAGCGCATATCTGAACAGAAACTGTATCAAATACCACCTTGCGTGTGCGATGAGTCACAACCAGTAACTACTGATAACACAGTTCATGTGATGTGACATACCAATGTATTGAGACAACGCTACCCGATGATTCCCTGGCTATTGATCATAGTGCAGAGTTAAAGGTAACTTAATTACTGGCCAGAGAATGGTGGTTGGTTACCAGTGAGGAAGACTTTCGGATAAGCATGTTCAGAGAAGTAATTATCCTTGACATCGATGGCATACTTCTAGAGATATCTTATGTTGTAAAAAGACCCAATCAATGAGTATCGAAGCTTTAAGTATATTCATGCAGCATAGCGCTCAGTAGCCATAACGGGACTGTAGTTCAAAAGTTAATCTTTATCATCTGAAGTATAAGAGCTCTCACGCGCACCCTCATGTGTGATGTCAAGCTTCTCAATATGGTTTGACTTTACTCTGTGAACGCTCCTCGCAGAATGAGAATATAAAAGCAGACACCAAAGCTGCAAAAAAATCGCAATTCCTCTGTTTGTTCTCACATATCATCCAGCGCATCTCAGTACTGACAAGACTTCCCAACACCAACATGTCTGAACTTAACTTTCCTGTTCTCACCCCTGAGAGCAAGGAAATTGCAAGCTTCCCTCAGTTCGCTAATCTCCCTATCGAGATTCGGGACTTGATTTGGGAAGAGGCCCTCAACAAGGACAGGGTCCTGAGTATGCATGTTTGGACCCTGGGGGAGGACTGCTGGTAAGCCTATCTCCAGGTATACATCAAAGGTCTACAAAGCTAATGATCAAACAGGTCAGCAGGACGAACTATGCAGTTGCTTCACGGCAGGCCACTTGGCAAAGAGCTATCAGACGTGATTAACTCTCCAACTACTCCAAGACTAACCGACGGACGAGAGGCGGAAGTTAATCCAGGATCGAAGAAGGAATATGGTGTCTTTGTTGATGACAAAGCAGCCATAAGCAAATTGTTCCGCGTCAACAATGAGTCGCGCCAGGCTGCGAAAAGATTTTACAGGGTACAAATTCCCTGTACTTACATGAAACCAGGGCTCTACGAAAAGGGAACTCTGTATCTTCATCCGGAATCAGACACCATACGAATGGGCCTTACCGAAGGGTTTGGACGCTTCGCTCATTGTGTTTGGGCGATGGACCGTCGGCGCGTTGGGCTCTTCAACCTCGCCCCTGACCTCAAAGTTAAGTTTTCCGGCTTTAATGGTTTAGATTGGCAGCGTGATTCGCTTCCAGAAGATGCTGCAGAGGAAGAACTTTGGAAAGAGGGCCTGGGAAGGCTAAAAAACGTCAGCTTTCAGGATACTATACCGGGTTGCCTGGATCCACGATGGGCGGACCTTCGTCGGTTGCCCGGGCTCTTGGGACCCATTGGTCTCGATCTAGATGGGTTCGAGGACCGATGGGCCAAAGCCAATACACCTCAATACCTTCCCATAGAGGGTATGAGACTTAGCGCTCTGTTCTGGTTCTATCTGCTCCACAAAAAGGAAATCACGCTGTCGCCCGATGTCAACTACAGGTGCATGTTCAGTAGCAGAGACACACTACACCAGTGTCTCCCGAACAGAGCGAATAAATGGCAATGTGCAGCGGATTTATTCATTCAGGACCTCAGAGCGAAGGGAACAGAGGTTGTTCCTGGCTACTGGTCTTTCCCAATGGACTACCTTGCATTGGTGAAGAATGATGAAGGCTATTTGCAGATAAATCGGAACAACCCGATGTTGGAAGAGATGAGGCTCGACTTTGAGCTGTGTATAGGCCAGCTCACTGCGTACAAGGACCAGACTGGGATAGTGGACTGTCGAAAACGGCATCTGTGGAAGACGTCGTAGGATTTTGTACACCTGCCCAACTCTCGCCAGGGCTCTTTGGGAGCATGATCTTCACATCGTCACTACGTCCTTAGAGTGGCGTATTGGATGGACAAGCTAAAGAAAAACTCCATGGATGATGAGAAGGGCAAGACATGTTTCATTTGCTTTTGTTTGTGCACACTTGTTTCTATTGGTTGACGATCTTGTTTTAATAGTTATCGATTTTCTGGAGTGCAAGGAAGCATTTTTCAATTATCTATTGAGTTTCGACTTTGTATAATATCTGCATTTAGTTCTCAATAAGATAAAAGACATGCTTTGGTGGCTGTAAGGTGTGGCAATATTTGGTGTGATTGTGACGCTCAATATCCTTTGCAGAAATTTCAAGGAGCTTATTATTTAGCTTAACTTTATATCTGTCTCCATATAATATTTCATCCTCAGGCAACAAAATATCATGGGGCTTTTCTAAACCTTGACTTCAAAGGACCAGTGTTTGGTGATTGATGTGGAGATGTGAGCACGAAGGAAGCCCGGGTTTTCCGATTCGGTAATCCGGAAAGTCCGAGGCTAAACAGAAATCCATGCGGGCTGCGGCGCGTTAGTCCTAATATGGAAAAGACCTGCACGCTCAATCATTCATCCACCTTTACTCAACTGCATATATTATAACGAACGGGCAAATTGACCGGAAGAGCAACAGATTCGCTTGGTCAAAAAGAACTGTCTCTTTTTGATGAAAGTTTTACAGCGAGAATCACGACCCGGAGGCCAACTATTCGGGGTATATTGAGACGATGGCAACCATGTGTCGATGACGGTGCATGTTTCCAGATCGACGGGTTATGTTACAGCGATGACAAACCCTGACCCGTCATGAGATGTCCATCGCCATTTCCCCGCGTTTTACCCCAGCCTGTATATTTCATTCTTCCCCGCAATGTAGCATTCGGTAAAGATGATCGATAAGTCTCGGGTTATCAATCAGCGAGTAGGCTAAGGACGGCATTTCCAGTGATGATCAATAGACCTCGGTACTTGAGAAGGTCCGAAATGCTCACCATAGAAAAGGATTAGTGCTTGCTCGTACATGATTATAAAATGAGGGACCAAGGGATCATAATGTTGGTCTCATTGCCAAGCAAGCTCAGCAAAAATGGCTCTGTCAATTTCCCGGGTCTCTTTTGAGCATTACAGCTCACCTTTGGGCATCGCAGAGACAGCACCAAGAATCTCATGGAGGTTCGACGGTGACGCTCTCGGTTGGGAACAGAGCTCTTACGACATCCAAGTCACTCACAGCGTCAACGGCAAACCCAAATCCTTCTCCTCCAAGTCCTCCGACTCTCTTTACCAGCCCTGGCCCGATACTCCACTCGAAGAAGCCCAACCTGTCTCCGTCAGGGTCCGTGCTCATGGAAGGTCAAAGCAGCCTTCGACGCCCTGGTCTGATTGGGTCTCTGTCGAGACAGGACTCTTCAAGAAGAGCTGGGAGAACGTGAAGCCGATTGCTTCGACTATCAAGATCAATGTCACCGCGCCCAAACGGCCTGTCTACTTCCGCAAGGAGTTCAAGCTTCCTGGTGACATTGTCTCGGCTAGGCTTTACATCACGGCCCTTGGCATTTATGAAGCGGAGATCAATGGGAAGCGGGTCGGCGACAGGGTCTTGGCCCCGGGCTGGCAGTCCTTCCATCATCGTCACGTTTACGACACTTATGATGTTACCAAGCTTCTCACCCCAGGCTCTAACGCGATAGGCGCTCTTGTCGGTGAAGGCTGGTACGCTGGACGACTGGGATTCGGAGGCGGTCAACGAAACATCTACGGCAACTATACTGGTCTTCTGGCGCAGCTCCACATCAAGTCCAAGAGCGGAAAGACAGTCAAAATCGTCACTGACACTACCTGGAAGTCAAGCTTTGGCCCTGCTACCGCTGGTGAGATCTACGACGGAGACAAATACAATGCAACACTCGAAGCGGATATCAAGGGATGGTCCAAACCTGGATTCAAGGGTTCTTCTTGGTCAGACACTTGTCTTCTTCCCTCTCCGGATGGTGAGCTTGTTCCTGCCGAGCAGCCGCCTGTCCGACGAGTTGAAGAGGTGAAACCACAGCGCTTCTTCAAATCAGCTTCTGGCAAACAACTCGTCGATTTTGGACAGAACCTTGTTGGTTGGTTGCGATTGAACGTTGATGGACCCAAGAACACCACTATCCGACTGCGACACGCCGAGGTTCTAGAGGATGGTGAACTGGCTCTTCGACCTCTCCGACTAGCCAAGGCTGAGGATTACCTTACCCTTAGTGGCAAAGGTCCTATCGAGTGGGAGCCCAAGTTCACATTTCACGGCTTTCGCTATGCTGAGCTTGATGGTTGGCCTGAAGAAACACCCTTGGATGCGAATAGCGTCAAGGCTATTGTTGTTCACACAGACCTGGAAGAAACAGGCTATTTCAACTGCTCTAACCCTCTTCTCAACAAGTTTCACTCCAACGTTCGGTGGTCCATGAAGGGAAACTTCCTGAGCATTCCAACCGACTGCCCCCAGCGAGATGAGCGACTTGGCTGGACTGGCGACGCTCACGCTTTCGGCCCTACGTCGAACTACCTCTACGACACATCGGCCTTCTGGAAGGGCTGGCACAAGGATATCTGGTCTGAGATGTCCCAGAAACAGATGGTCCCCCCAATGTTTGTCCCCTCTGTCCCTTCGTCCCTCGGCACATCCCCCCAGCCGGTATCAGTATGGGGAGACGTGGTAGTTGGCAATCCATGGCACATCTACCAGTCCTTCGGCGATAAGGCACTACTCCAGGAACATCTCCCTCAGGCTCAGAACTGGATTGATACAGGTATCTCCCGGAATAACGTTGGTCTTTGGAACCGCAGTAGCTTTCAGTTTGCTGATTGGCTCGACCCTCTTTCACCCCCCGACGACCCTGGTGCTGCCACCACAGACAAGTACTTAGTCTCGGATGCATACTTGATCAAGATGACCGAAACACTATCTCAAATCACCGGAGCCCTTGGTGACTCCAAGCTTGCCAAGAAGTACCAAACTCAACGCTCTGATCTCAAGCGCCAGTTTCAGAGTGCCTGGGCACCCGACGGCAAGTTGGTCAACCGAACTCAGACCGCGTACGCTCTATCTCTAGCTTTCGACCTTCTCAAGGACGACAAGCAGAAGAAGACAGCCGCCGACACCTTGCGCGACATCATCAAGGATAACGATTACCTTGTTGGTACAGGCTTTGCGGGAACATCTCAACTTGGTTTCGCACTCTCAGACATCAACTCGACAGACGTCTTCTACCGCATGCTCCTCCAGGAGAAGGTTCCGTCTTGGCTATACCAAGTTGTCATGGGCGGCACCACTACTTGGGAGCGATGGGATAGTATGCTGCCCAACGGCACCATTAATCCTGGTGAGATGACCAGCTTTAACCATTACTCTTTTGGGTCAGTTGCCGATTGGATGCATCAGTTCATTGGAGGTATCGCGCCTCTGGAGCCTGGGTACAAGACAGTTTCTATTGCTCCTGTTCCTGGCGGCAATCTTTCCCATGCAAGTGCCACTTATGTCAGTCAGTATGGAACCATCTCGACGGATTGGACTGTGACAAATGGGAAGTTTCATCTCAAGGTCAGGGTTCCTCCAAACACAAAGGCAAAGGTTACACTACCGGGTTCACAAAAGACGAAGACTGTTGGGTCGGGATACCATGAGTTTACTGTTTGACAGAGTCTGAGTAGTAATTAGCATTTAGTGTACATCATCTAACTAGCCGTTGTTTATGACCATAACCCATTGAAGATGTTCCAAATGCAACCTCTACTGTGGATGAAAGGCCCCTTTCTTTCTCTCAATGACTCCGCTCCCCCAAGGGTCCGTGTCAATCGCCGCCATGGGAGTAGTACATTTTGCCTTCAGCGCTGCTTTAGCCTTATCACTATCATACGGCACACAGTCAACGCCAATATCACCGTGCATCCTATCACAAATAATAACAGGCTCTCCGCCACACGGCGTCTCGACATTAAAGTCTTTGACAGTGATGTTTGCACAAACAGCATCCTCAGCAGCTGAGCAGGATAGCCTTGCAACAGCGTTGCCATAAACACCAGATGTATACCCAGTAAAGTTCTCAAAGTGTATGTTGGTGATTTGCATACCCGATGGGTGAGCATTACATTCTTCTGATGGAATGTTGAAGTAGCATGAGTCGAGAAAGATGCCGTAGTCCATTCGCGCAACCCAGAAGTTTCTGACATCCAGTAAGCGAAAGTTGTTCGTGAGATTGTTGGGGAGACTTACTTGAAGGTTACGTTGTTGACGAATCCTGTGCCGGTTTCTTCTCCAGCCCAAACTTTGATGCGAGCTGCTGAGTACTACAGAGATCAGATACAATCACCACAGAATAATTTGGCACTTACATCTCCGTTCATCATCCAAACATTCTCAATGTGTACATCGTAGACATTGGAGACCTCGCCCTTATACTGGCCCAGCGAGCCCATGGACTATTTTGATCAGCGAAGTCTCATCCAGATTGCGCTGTACTGACCTGCCCATGCGTGCCGTTGCAATACATGGTATTTACATAAAGATCTGAACTGTTCGGCTTTGGTGAGAAACAGTCGTCATCGATGTTCACCCAGGTCCTTTCTATCCGAACAGTCGAGGTGTTCATGGTGTTCATGAAATCGGTGTTCTTGGGGATGATACTTCCGTTATTCGACAGGGCAGTCGCTACGACGTCTGTGTACTTGATGTTTTTGGAGCTGACGATGAAGTTGTTCCAGCAAGGTGAGTCTTTGAGATGTATGCCCGAGACATCGAGATTAGTCGTGTTCTCGGCGTAGAAGAGAATTGGGCGGTAATATTTATTGTCCGGATTGAGGATCCTGTGATGCTGTAAGCTGGTCTGAATGGTTTGTTCGATGATGGAGATGCACTTACGAGCCGGTTCCAGATTCAAATTCGTTCCACCACCGTTGTCTAATCGCGTCAGCTTTGTATCATAGATGCAGATGGGGTTAACCGACCCTTGGCCTTCGATGACACCATTGCCGTAGATTTTAATGTCCTTTCCCCCCCATTTCCAGAACATGATCGATTTCTGAAAGGGATGGTACCAGGCATTCTCTTGCCAGTACTCAACGTCATCCGTAAACTAGAACTGTCAGAAAAACACACCCTTTTGGTATACATTACAAATACTTACTCTAATCTCACCCTCCAGGTGGATGTGGATATCCTCTAGGCCAGTCAAGTCTAGAGCTTTACCAATGACATATGTCTTCCCCTTGGCTAGATGCAATGTGCCTCCGCCATTGGCTTTGCGTACGCCCATCTTGAAAGCATCCGACACATCGTCTCTGTCATTCTTGGATGCACGAATCCGGACGATTTTACGGTGTTCATGCTTGGGTGGAGCGTAGGGATGTTTGTCTCTGAACTCTGAGATATCGCGGGGTACTCCAGCTGGAAGGGACACGGCATCAACAGTATTGAGAAACAGTGTCCCAAGAATGAAGATGGTTTGCAAACCCCGCATGGTTGAGTGATGCCAGAGTTTCGATGTCTTTAAAGCGTGAATTTCGAGGCACTTCAGACCCGAATTGCGATTAACATGGCTCTGCCTATCTTTATACCTGCAACACCATAGGCGCGACCTCACCCGTTGCCTCGGGATATCATTGCGACTTTACCGATAGTTTCAAGCCTATTGGGGTATCAACTGACTTCAATGCTGATCTTTTAACCCCCAAACCTTCAATCATGTGCAAGTTCCCCATTGCCAAGTCGGAAAAGTCATGACTCTAACACAGTGTTACGGAATATCTTATTGGTGGAACCATAAACTCCGTCTGCCCCAGAGACCCCGGGCGCACGCTTTTCCGAGCTCTTAGAGCACTTACCCTGCACTTCGGGGATGCCAGCACTGGACATTAGAGGTGCATGTTGCTGAACCTCACCATCCTGTTATCTTTGTCGCGGGTTATGCTAATCTTATTTTCCATATAGCCTTTTAAGCTTTTATGTCAGTGGCTGGTAACGGAGGTCGTATTACACTATCCTTGGAGGACGATGATAAGTTTTGGGTCATAACTCTAGTAACTTGCAAGTTTTGTATCCAGCGCCTTGAGTACTCCCGGGTAGCCGACTCGCTGCGAAGTTGGGTTTCACAGCAGGCTCGTTCAGGGCCCTGATCAACTCTTGGTTTACAACCCGGAGCTTACCATAGTTGCGCTTTGACTCATGTGCACCTTCTATGAACTAGCTCGTAAACGATACCCAGTACCGGGTCACCCGCCTGCGGATTGGAACTTGGAATAACATACGGAAGCAATATTCAGGTCCGTGGTACATCCAGCAAGTTCTTCTACTTCCTCAGTGGACATCCTGGATTTATTTAATTCTAGAGTTTCGTGGCATCGTGAGATGTACGCCTTATCTCCATAGTCTGATTGGAATGTACATTCTTCCTTGAGATTTAGTGTCAAAGTCCACGTTCATAGGGTTACTGGTCCTGGGGTTGAATGGATGAAAGGCATCGGATTACATATTACTAGCGATGAGTATTCCAAGAACTAAAGTACATAGAGTTCCCTAAATTGCCCACCTTGTTGTCGAGCACATCGAAATGACATTCGACGCATCTAGCCCTACCTTCCGCGACTGCATTAGAAATGCGGCAGTCATTTACATGCGATGTTTCACACTATGGTTAGCGGTGAGTAGCCCAGGTCCACACGCTGACTCTGCACTCGATTGCTCTACCCGGGATGCAAGTTAATGCTGTCTGTTGTCGCGAAGGCGGCGGTGAAGGGTTTCTTGAGCGGTTCGACGCCAAGAGCAAGGCCTGCTTTCATAATTCTCCATTACCAATGCTCCTAGTCTTGGTATAATATGAACAGATGGTGGACGGGGAAGTTCGTATAGCATTCGACGAGTTCTGTAGTTTCCAGAAAATTCCCAGACTCCAATCCGTCGAAACTCAGTTAGCATTTTATCTGCGTCCCAAAGTTGACCAGGGTCGAAGTTGGCTTTGATGAAGGAGCTGTCATCGATGAGTTGGGCAAAGGCGTTGCCATGCCCTCGATGCAACTCAATGCCAAAAAACAAACGCTCCTCTGGATCCAATGAGGGGAGCGAACGCTCTATGGTAAATCGCATGGCCTCCTTTTGAAGCACAATCTGTTGGAAGATCCGGGAGCAGATGAGGGCAATAGGTTCACCATCCAGAGTAAAGGTGTAGGACCCATTGGGCATTCCGGCCTTGGGGAGAGAAACAATCTCTGCTAGCCATTCTGCTATCTCATAGAATGATACACGGTTGGCCTGGTCAAAGGCCTCTTCTCCAATTTCATGCTCTGCGTAGTTTTCCAGACTTTCAATAGAGCGAGTGCAGTTGAGAAGTGCCCGAGAAAGAATGACATTCAGCATACTGACCTGGTGACTGATCCGCAATTGTGGGTTCTGTTTGCAGAAAGGGACAAGGCCTAGAGCGTGACATTCTTGACGACCTACAGATGGGTAATCTTCAATGATCGCCAAACCTCGAATGCACATCCGTTTGTTGGCTGGAAGCTTGTTGAGCCAGTCTATGGCTGCAGAAGCTGCGGAGATGCGAAATTTCGCACGATACTCTTGTGTCTGGCGCTCATTGGGCGCCCAGGATTCGATAGTAGGCCAAAGATGATCATCTCTGAACCTGCGCCCCATTTCTGTAAGGACATCGGCGTGGGGTATGTCCCAAGGCTTGAGGCACTGGTCGAGGAAGTTCAAGAGCCGATCGGTGCCGCTATGTTCCCAGCCTGGAAGCTCGTCGTTGACAGCCCTATTAAACTCCTCCGTTGCGCCCTGGGCGAGGGTCCGTAGAGTGAATCCGAGGGCCTCGCATAGCGCAGATGTTCCGTGGGACTGCCGTTGAAAAGGTTCTGCTGTATATGTGAAGGAGTTCCAGAAAGTCCAACAGTCAAAATTTCTCAGGTCCGTTCGATCTATTTCGAGTTGCTGCCCGCTCAGGGCATATCTGAGGTGCGGCACGAACCAGGGAAGCCTGTTCTCGATACAAACCCACGATGCTTCGGTGAGAAACCGGTCGCCCAAGCGGAGAACAAGCTTTACCTGTTGCTGAAGCTGTGCGTAAAGAAGATAGTCGAAGCGGGCAGCCAATGGACACAATTTGGGATCATAGATTGTAGAGACAGTGACTTTGTTGTATGCTAGAGGCAGGTCTCTGGTCTCGTAGGCTATAAGGCGGCAGGTGTACATTAGGGCGAGGTCAATCGGTTTGCCATTGGCGGCGGCGAGCTTTCGGGAGATTGGCTGGAGGAAATAGCCATCAGCGGTAGTGTAGTAGTATTCGTAGATAAGGCGTCGAAGCTCGGGGGGCAGACCCAAGAACGGGGACGAAGACATGGCAGAGTCGAATCAAGCCAGCCAAGCGGGGTATCGATTTATGGGAGAGTATGGGCCAAGCAAGAGTGTTAGCCGAGACAAGACAACAGGGTAAACCGTTAGACTGGAAGAGTGTGCTTGATAAGGAGCAACTGTACGAGAAAGAATGGAAGATGACCCTCGCGCGATACTGGGATGCAAGGCGATATGTGTCGCGGTGCTGTTACAGGGGGTGAAAAGCATGGGCGCGGGGCTTTATAATCAGTGGAGGCCACGTCACAAAAGTTGGCCACTGAGACTTTAGTGACACGAAGCCTGGAAATTTGAGTTTGCGGCTGAACCTTAGGCAGCAGCCCCGCCATGAGGAATCTGAGTCAAGGTAACGCGACGCGACAGGATGAATGAAGAGACCACGTAAACACGTCACAGTAGGCGCAAGAGGAAGGAAAGTGTTTGTGGTGTATTCTTTTTTATTGAAAAGTCAAAATGTCTCTGCAGCAATACGCGAGGTATAGCCAATAGGGTCTCATATAATGAGATAACACAATATAATGCTTATTTTCAGCATATCACAATATAAGGCATCATACACTACGCCAAAAAACACAATAACCTTAAAATCAAGTCTCGAGGTCATACAGCTGCTGCCTTGAACCTTACGATCCAACTGAACAAGTGGCCTCAATCCACGAGCATAAAGAAGATGTTTCCCCCGGCCTTGGCAGGCCGAATGCCTTCTCCATCGTCACCCGGTCAAGGCGATCACCACCAAGGCTCCAACCCAAACAGACCATCTCGAAACAGGCCAAGAACCCCAAAATCCATCACACTGTGACACGTCTCAGTCAGCTTATTTGCGACCATGACCTAGATAGCAAATAAGGAAACTCACAGATGCGCCGCTGCGCAATCGACATCAACAACGGCCAACCCGGCCACAACCAACCGGGCACGGCAGCCAATGGCTACGTGACCTATAATGCTTGTTAGCGTTCTGGTGAAAGGCGTCAGGAGAGACCAGATAAAGCTGCTTACCGGTTCTCCAACCAACATCAACGATCTCAATATCGGTGATATCCCCAATTTGTATGCCTTCCTTCGGCATCGGAATATCACAAGCAAAGACCTGCCACACGTCGACAAATTACTGCCGATACAGCAAGTCACTAAAGGTTATGATTAGCAACAGTAAGACAGCCTAGGAATAGATAAGACAAACATCTCGCAATCTTCGATTGCAGAGTAAGGCTCCACGATATATCCCTAAACGCATCCATCATCGCATATATCACAAGCCAAATGAGGGCCTTGGAAGACCTAGCCAATCGCCTGGAACAGGGTCAAGACCTATCGACTGAGCAACAGGCCTTCCTCGCCAGAATCGCATCGGCCGGCGGCAACCTATCAGTAGCTGTTAGCGAGAGCTTGCTAATCGTCGATCCCGACAAACTTACGGTCCATACTGGGCGTGGTTCATGGAGTTGAAATGCGCGGTCGCATTGGTCGAATTGACGGTGTAAATGCTGACGGTGCTCGGGTCAGCATTGGGTCAACGAAGATGAGGACAGGCAAGCACCTACTTGTATCGCGGGAATCGAGGGCTATCGCGGCGTGAAGGAGGGGAAGTCAGAGGGGAAAGAGGGGAAAAAAGGCAAATTGGGAAATGAAGGCTGCGAGGAGAAGTTGTTAGTCAATGCGCGATGATACGAGAATGGATCAATGACGAGTGGACTCACTTTTGGCGTTGGGGGAAAAACTGTAAATGCTGGCGGGGCATGTTAGTCGGCAAACCACCAAAGGAATCAATTGGGGAATGGCTCACTTAGCGGACCGAAGCTGGCTCGGCGGGTTAGTAATAGATTGGATCAGGTCGCAAGGCAACGCAGTGCAGTATGAGGAACACAAATTGAGGGTAAACACAGCTAATCAACACTTAGGTCATGTAAATCATGACGCGCTCCCGTAAATCCACGCCTTGAATTCATCAAGTACATTAAGTGGCTGGGAGGCAGAGGAAGATGACTCAACCGAATTGAATCGGGAGTCATGTTTGTGGTCCTCAAACTGGGGGATATCGAAATGCGTTATCGCCCAGTCGGCAGCGATCTCGGGCTTCTCGGACAGCATCCTGTAGAAGTCTCTGTGGCCGAGGGCAGTGTAGAGGTCTCTTCGGGCCGACGCGAGGATGTCGCACTGGATGAACAGGTGGAAGACGGTCTCGGGGCCGCGTCCGCAATCGCAAAGCGTAGTATCGGTTGCCTGAACCATGGTTAGCAGTGTTGACTCGTTGGGGGAGAGGCTGTTCAGGTCGGCTGACCTTGATCGTGTGCAAGAAAGAATTCAAGGCGATGTAACCGGTTCGGCACTGTATCAGCATGGTGCTTTGTGCGCGAGATAGGCCGTGGTAGCGCTTGAGATTGTGAGGTCCCCATCCGGCCTTGTCCATCAGGGCTGCGCTGCGAAAACGCGGATACTCATCATAGCAATCTTCGAGGTGTCGGCTCCACATCCTTCGTGACAGCTCTTCCGCGTCCTGCTTGGCAATCTTCGTCATTGCCTTCCTCACAACGTTGAGTGACATGTTGCTAGCTTTCCTGTCCCTACACGACTCGTTAGCTCTCTCCAAAAGGGATCTGGCTGGGTAGTCCAGCGAGTGGTATGGATGAAGTTCGAATTCGGCTGGCGTCTTGCCATTCCGTCGGATTCTGCGAAGCCTTTCGTGGTCTGGAGTGTCTAGAGCGCGCGCCCTCTGCAAGGTCGCGACCCTATCCAGATAGACAAGGATGTCTTCGACGTATGCCTCCTTGTTGACTGTTCGCCCCTTAGTACGAGCCAATGCCCCAGTGACTATCCTCAGGCATTGGTTCTGAATGCTGACCAGATAGTCTAAGACTTTGCGCGGTACCTGGTACTTGACCAAATCCTTGTCCCCGTATATGAACCAAGCGCCGCAGCCGTGTGATATAATCGGTCGAACGGTGGTGATGTAAAGCTGTCTCAGGGATATCATGTCGGGGCCTGCAGTGGTATTGCAGATTCGTGCGATGTCGTTCATCTTCGTGTTGGCCTTTGCACCCAGCTGTGACGACGAGTTAGTATGTAACAAACAGATCCTGCAATGTGTTGATCTTACCTCTTGAACGTGATTTTGCCAATTGAGCTTGTAGTCAACCTCGACGCCCAGGATTCTCATCGAGCGCTCGGGCTCCTTGCCCTCCAGCCCGGGGATCTTCGGCATGAGCTTCGAGGGGTCAGTCGAGTGTCCTGGCGGAGAGAAGTGCATGACGTGGTATTTGTGAGGCGAGAAAGAAACGCCGACGGAGTCGGCCCATTCCATGATCCTGTCGTGGCATTCCTTGAGCGCCTTGCAGTTGTCTCCGTAACTGTTGGAGACGGCGAGTAGGTAGGTATCGTCGACGTAAGCGAAGGGATAGATCTTTACCCTATTGTTGGTGTACTCGGTGGCGGCACCAACAATGGGCAGCGAGAAGAAGAGGAAGAGTATGGGAGACAAGGGACTGCCCTGAGGAATGCCCATGTTGACCCAGAAGCTGGGTGAGGTGAAGCCCGGGAGCCTCATGTCGGTGCTGCGATCAGTAAGAAACGACCAGATGAAACTGAGCATCCATTGGGGTATGCCAGTATCCTGAAGAATCTTCATGAGCTTGACCCGCTCGACTCTGTCGTACGCGCCCGTGATGTCAAGTCCCATGAGAGTAGCCAGTCGCCGAAACTTGCCGGTCCAGGCGGAGTAGACGTTGTTGAGCAGATACTGGAGCGCCTTGGTGGTGCACTTGCCGGGAGTGCCAAACTGTACGTCAGGGAGGAGGTTGTGCTCGACAGCAAGCTGTTTGAGCCGATAGGTGAAGATCTTCTCGAGAAGCTTTCCCATACAAGGAAGCAGGGCGACCGGTCGCCAGCTCTTGGGCTGCTCGTAGTCATCCTTGCCTGCCTTTCGCAGCATGACTGTACAAGCCTGCTTGAAGGCAGCGGGATGATGGCCGAGCTTGAGACAGGCTGCAAACAGGTGGTGAAGGTAGGGTAAAAGTTCCTCCTGGGCCATCTTCATGCCCTCATAGGCTAGCAGGTCTGGCCCTGCTGCCTTACCAGTAGGTGCGACAGCGATGAGCCTCTTGACCTCGGACAATTCCAAGTCCTGCGAAACAATGAAGGGAACTCTCTCAGGGTCGTCGGGTGGCCGGTCCGGAGGGACCTGCTGTTCGTCACTGGTCCCGTCTGGCCACATGGCCTGTCTGAAGCAACCAGCCATGCCGTCAGGCGTGCGATGGGTAACATTGTCGGCCTTTAGCTGCCGGATGGGCATGAGGGCCTTCTTGTTCCAGCTGGCGCCCCGTCTGGCCCAAAAGTAGAGTCTCCGGCGTTTCGCAATATCTTGGGAGAGCATGCGATGGAAAGAGGCGGAACGCTCTTTGCGAATGACGTTTTGCGCAAAGCGTTTGACCTTGTAATGCTGCTGGGCCTCTGTGGCGATGCCAGAGCTGCGTTCTCTCTCCTCCGCCAGTCTCAGAAGATTCTGGGCTCGCTGAGCGACAAGGTTTGGCCGGGACTTGGGACCCTTCGAGCCAGGCGGGGACGCTAGAGGTACCAGCGTCTCAATGGCTGGACCGAATGCCTGAACGACCTTACGGGCGTAGTTGTCGATCATGGCGGGGCTTGTAAGTGCCGGAAACCCAATGGGTTTCAGTGACGCGCCAACACACGCACGAAACTTGTCGGGATCGGCGCGCTTCCAGATGTAGTAGGTGCTGGGCACTCGGTTAAGCTCGAGGTTCAATGTGGTCATAATGACACGGTGATCGGACTCGAAGCCTGGTACGTCTGGCGACTGCCATTCGCGAAGAAACGGCATAAGAGACGAGCTGGCGTAGGTAAGGTCAATGGTAGTGCTGTACTCGCCAGCAAAACATTTTCCTTGGGCGCAGGTGGGAAAACCAGGGGTAGTCAAGAATTTCATACCGGCCTTGTCAAGACCGTTGGCGAGCTCGACGGCCTGGGGCTCGATCGTTGTTACTCTTCTGCCACCCCACATCGTGTGGTGAAGGTTGAAGTCGCCGACAAGAAAGTCTTCACCCGTTGCAATGACCTGGAGGAAATCCGGGATGTTGACATGCATCCGCCGGTTGTAGACGTTGTGAATTGCAATGGTTTGATCATCACTGATCCGCCGCAGCATTGTGGCGGCCAACCCGAAATTCACATCGTCATCGAATTCCACATCCCAATCTGCGATTGGAATAGACTTGTGTATCAGGTAAGCAACTGCGTGTAACTTCTCCTTTTCCAGATACTGGCTCGTGAGGTGGATCGCCTTTCTCTTCCTGGTGTTCGCTTGCTCATCGATCTTTGCTGGGAGAAGCGCAGGGTTATTTGGACCAAACGCAAGCAGTGATCAGGAAACTGGGTGGCTCTGATGTTGACGGGATATATTCAAGACGGAGGATGTCAACCTTATGATCGTAATGGTGGGTCCAACTTCTCAGTCACTGAGCTCTGTCGGTCGAGGCTTCACATTCTTAACACAAAGGAATATATAATTTAGCTCTGTTTATTGAATAGATTCACTAATCTAGAGACAACAGAATACAGGTTCTACAATATTGCCACTGCATTCCCTGGACTGGCAACCCCGCCAGGTACCTTAAGCGGAACACTCGTCAAGAAGAATGTCCAACGCTTTCTCTCCCTGCATTTCTCTGCTAGCTCCTCCAAGTCGAAGAGCTCACCAATTGGCATTCCCCATCCTGCCAGAGCCCATTGATGTATACTAACGTCAGGATGATTATACGCTCCCGTCGCAGGGCCCCTTTCAAAGCCAGCCGCGTCCGAAGCAATAGCTGCGAAACCGCTATCCCAGAGCCATCTCAGGGACTCTTTAGTAGCTTCAAGACCCAAAAGACCTCCGGGCTGGCGGTTAGGAAAGTTCTGTTGTTCTTTGGGGGAGAGTGCGTTGTAGTGTGCTGTGAAACCGACGCGGATGAAGAGGATATCGCCTTGGTGGAACTCGATGTTCTCTTCGGCGATAATAGCGTGGATGTGAGACATTTCTACGGGATTGGTTTGGAACGGGGAGAGCGAGATGTTTTTGCGTTGGGACCAGGAGTACCAGTCTATGAGAACACCACGGCCGATGATGCCGCCATTGTTGGCATAAGCTGTAAGCAAATCATAAGACAGAGACTATAAGTGATTGATGTTCGTAGGCTTACCATCAATCCCAAGAGATTGTGAACCTGGAACGAATTCTTTCTGTTTGTGACCCATGTAGAACTGCCCAGTTCGTTGATACCCTTTCTAAACAGTCAGCGCTGTCATTTCAAAAAGCAGTTGTACTAACCATAGTGCCTGAACCCATCCCACTGTGTACTACTCTGCGTATTCAACGTGATCACATCATCATTCATCGTCATGGGAGCTTTGTTGAGTATCCGGTGCTCAAGAGCTTGTCTCCGAAAAGGGGGATGTGAAAGCTTGTCAAGCGGCCAGTCCAGAGATATTCTGATGCCTTCTCTTATCTCACCCGCTGCAGCGCGTACGGTCTCTGGCGTAAGCAAGTTGAGCCTATCCAGTTGATCGTCCGGTCCCCAGAAACCCCATGCATTACCTGGAGGACCATTCTTGTCCAAAGGCAAGTCATCGAACGTAGGGAGCTTCATTGGGGTCATGATTGGGATGAGTATGCCAATTCAGAATGTTTGGCCGACAGATATTGCTGGAACCTTGTATGGCGGACTAGAAGTTCGCCGATGTGACTCAGAGGCGATTAACACCTAGCCCTGCCACTAAAGAATGCGATTACCAAGAAATCACGACCGAGGCATCGTTTGGAAGAGAATTTACCCAGATTGTCGTAGTGATGCCAATCAGCGAGTTGATGTCGATCATCTACCCCAGCTTCCCCGCGTCCATCCCTTTCCGGGGTATGCCAAGACCTAAATTCCAGAGGACTACCATACGCTATGCGGGGATAATGCAGGGGTGGATGAATGTTTGAACAAGATAACGGAAATAATCCGCAGAATACTGTGTCGCGTGCCAGAGCCTCGGGTCGTGCATGACCGAGGGTGAGGATCTCTTGGTTCGCATTTAAGACGGGAAAGATCCGTGTATTGAGTGATCTCGTGTAAGAATTTCCCATTATACCTATATCCAGCTGCCATCATGCGCAATCCATTGGCAGTAAGGGCTTCGTTGCTCGAAGGTGAAGATATCCCTCGTGAGATCTATGGCTTCCGACCTTATCTCCTTGCCATCTCGGCGTCGTGGGCCTGTGAGTATTTACTCTTACTCAATCACCGTTACTAACATCGTAAGCTGCCATGTACGGGTACGACAGCGCTTTCATTGGAGGTACTCTCAGTCTACCCTCCTTTCAACGAACCTACGGTCTAGACACAGCAAGCGACTCTGCCAAAGCAAATTTGTCGTCTAATATCGTATCGACCTTCCAAGGCGGTGCTTTCTTTGGATGTGCATCAAGCTTCCTTGTCGCTGAACGCTTTGGACGTCGCCCGACTCTGATTCTCGCCGCTATCATCTTCACCATTGGCGCAGCCCTTCAGATGATCGGCCGACTCGATTGTCTGTATGTCGGTCGGGCACTTACAGGCTGGGGCGTTGGGTCAAGTGCAATGATCCTCCCGATCTATGTCTCTGAATGCTCACCCGCCCTGATCCGTGGACGCCTTGTCGGAACATTCGAAGTCATGCTTCAGGCTGCACTGGTTTGTGGATTCTGGGTCAACTACGGCGTTAACAAGAACATTAGCCCTGAAGGGAATATGCAATGGCATGTTCCTGTCGCTGTTCAGTTCGTGCCAGCTGGCCTGTTGGTCATCTTCATGATACCCATGATTGAGTCACCTCGATGGCTGGTCTCCAAAGGTAGGCTTCAAGACGCCAGGAAGAATCTCAGCTGGGTTCGCAACCTCCCTCAAGATCATGCCTACATCGATCGCGAGATGTCTATGATTGAGGTGGCTATCGAACATGAGATGTCATCCACAGGTCAGAAAGGGAATTGGCGTCAGATATTCTCAGAGTTATTCCAGCCTGGGGTTCGTGGTAGGATAGTCTTGTCTTGCGGACTTGTATCCTTTCAAAACTTCACAGGGTGAGTCATGATGAACATGATGTGAGACAAAGCTGACAAGAGCAGTATCAACGCTATCAACTACTACTCCCCAACCATCTTCAAGTCCATCGGCTTCACAGGTACCTCTGTTGGCTTGCTCGCCACTGGCATTTTTGGCATCGTGAAGATGGCTGCTACAATGCTCTATGCTGCATTCCTGGTTGACAAGCTGGGACGAAGACCGCTACTACTGATAGGTGGCGTTGGCTCTGGTATCGCAATGTTCTACCTGGCCGGCTACTCCAAGGTATCAGGCTCGTTTGAACATATTCCACCAATGGATGCTGGAGCAAAGACTGCCGTCGCAATGGTTTACATCTATGCTTTGTTCTATGGTATGAGTTGGAATGGAATCCCATGGCTCTTCACGTCGGAGATCATCCCAAACAGAGTCCGTACCCTTGGAATGGCGTTTTGCATCTGCGTCCAGTGGGTGACCCAGTTCATTGTAGTCTACAGCTTGCCGCACATGGTAATCGGGTAAGTCAACACCTTGACACAGCACCGGCATATGCTAACTGCTCAGTATTACCTATGGAACCTTCCTCTTCTTCGGTGCATGCACTGTTCTCGCAATCATCTTTGCATGGCTGTTTATCCCAGAGACAAAGGGCGTACAGCTGGAGGACATGGATCTGCTATTTGGACCAGCGGTGCCTATCCTCGCGTCCCAGGCCAGAGATAACTATGCCCAGAGTATCGCTGCTCGGGCCTTGGACGAGCGAGAGGGGGGAAAGATGAAGGCAACTGAGATTGAACATGTTTGACCAGTGAGCCAGGGCGTCAATCCTAATAGCTTCACAACTAAGGCATATCTGCTTGGGTTAGGATGGGAGTATAAAATTTGTAGTAGAAAATAGCTACCATATGCGGAAGCGAGACTAAGGGAACCTAGACAGAATCTAGATACTCAAATGGTTCCCTGGCCCCAGAAGACACCACGGCCGTTGGTTCCAACATAAACCAGTCCCGCTTCATTTCCACTTCCCGCAAGTTTAGCACTGTCCGCCGCACCAAAGCCCATAGAACCCTGAAGATCCGTCCAGGTCTTGCCAAGATCAGAGCTACCATACAACTTTCGGCCCGCGGATCCTGTTCCGAAAGCATACACGTTCCAGTTGCTTCCAGAGCCTTTACCGAGAGCAATCTGCTCAGTCTTGCTCAAGCCACCGATCTTTGAGAATGCGCTACCGTAGTCTGTGCTGCGGAAGATACCAGCGTCGGTAGAGACCCAGACCTCGCCGGCCTTGGTAGGATGAGCGGCAATGTCCTTGACAGAGTTGGCCCCATCGAGAGAACCACCGGTGGAGAAACTCGAAGCTGTGTTGTTGGAGACGTAGAACTTTGATCCTGATGCACCGTAAAAGTAGTCGTTATCTTGCTTATCACTAGCAACGAGAGCGCCGTTCGGAAGACTGGAGACAGAAGCGAAGCTGCCTTCGTTCTGAGACCTCAAGACACCTCTGTTCTCGGGAGACCAAAGGATAGTATCTCCATTGGTAGAGTAGGAGATAGAACCTCCCTTGGGGCCTTGCTCAGCCGCGCCATGAAGCTTCCACGACTTACCGCCGTCGGATGATAGCGCGACTTGAGGGTTGCTGTCACTGTTTCCAGCTCGGACAACATTACCAACCTTCTTGCCAGCGTAGTCAGCACTGGTAGAAGATGTGAACATTGGGTTGTCCCAGGCCGAGAGAGGGGATTGACCGAGAACGCTCTTGGAGGCAAAGGTAAAACCACTGTCATCGCCGACAGCCGCAAGAAGCTCACTGCCACCGGGAGCGGACTTGACGTCAAGAACTGCGGTTTCTTCAATACCATCGGCGAGAGACTCAATGGTGATGTTATGAACGGTATCCCACTTGGTAAGATCATGGCCTCCGTAGAGGGTTAGACCGGTACCGTACAACCAGTGGTTGCTGTCAAAGGGATCAATAGCCAGAGCCTCAACCATCCAACCCAGCTTCTTGGTGTCAACAGAAATGAAGTTCTTGTAGATCCAGGGAGCCTTTGGAGTAGAGATGCTGTAGTGAAGGTCAAGATTTCCCTGAGCGTTGTAGTTCCAGAGTGTAGACCAAGTCTTGCCAGAGTCAGTTGATCGGAAGAATTGGGCATCGGGATACCAAGAGTTGAGGGAAGCAACGACAAGAGTGCCCGGTTTCTGACGGTCGAGTGCAAGACCACCAAAGCCGAAGTAGATATCTCCAGGTGGGGTGATGTCCTTCCAAGTGTTGGCTGTAACATCGTAGCGGTAAACAGCACCGGCAGTACCATCATAAGGTCCACCACCATTGCTGTACGAAAGGTACAAAGCCTTCTCCTTTGCTGAGAATTGGCCTTTGTGGGGAAGATACTTCACAGGCTGACCATCAACCGGCTTCCACGTCTTACCCGCATCAGTAGTAACATACACAGAAGCAGTCTTTGTATCCGCAACACCGACAAAGATGCGTGACGTAGCTCCATTGACAAGAGATGAGGTAGAGTCAAATGTGACGAAGGACAAACCCTGTATATCGCTGTTGTATCCAGAGCTATCACTCGGATCGGCAACATACGTGCCGACGTTGGTGAAAGAAGTAACCTTGGAGAAGGTCTTGCCACCATCTGTACTCTTCCAGAGGCCGTTACCGCTTCGGGCTCCGAAGTAGATGATGTTGGAGTTCTTGGGGTCAACGGCGAGGCGCTCACCCATTCCGCGGCCGGGCATGTTACCGCCTACCTTGAAGGGGAGCTCGGTGAAGGACCAAGTGGCGCCTTTGTCGTTGCTGATACCGATAGCTCCCTTGTTGGGGTCCCTATGATGATATTAGACTCTCGAGGCCCATGTAGCGATTTGCTTCTGGTGACTTACCATGAATTAGTGTACAACCCAGCAGCAGTGAGGACCTTGTTAGGGTTGCTCGGATCAAGGGCCAGAGCATCAATGCCCCAACGGCTCCTACGAAGGTGTCAGTATCAGTATACTCCTCTAATCATCGAGTTTCAACATACCATGTGGCATCAACACCAGTGCTATCAGTCAGTGGCGTCCAAGAGTCATCTGCATTGAGACGGTAAAGTCCACCGATATCAGTTCGCACATACGCAACGCCCTTGGCAGTAGGATGAAACTCAATGCCAGGTACAAAGCCGCCTCCACCGCCAAAACGGACATTCTGCCATTTGAGAGCAGCTTGCGCAACGCTTGCCGAAGCAACGAGAAGAGAGAGCAACTTCATGGTGAAGTCCAGTAAATAACGAATGACAGTGTATCGAAAGAAGATCTGGAATTCATATTTGTTGCATTATAGGCGTCTTTTTATATGAGCGCTTTGAGGTGACGTGATAGTCTGGTCCTGCTGTCATTTGCAGTGTTTCGGATATGAAGCCTCCGTGACGAAACAGGATGACGCAGGGGTATAAGGTTCGCCAAGCCCCGAGCATGCTCGAAATTGAGTGGATTGCGAGACTTTTTTAATTCATCGCCATATTTAATTAACGGCTCTTGGAGATTTTCCACCTACCAGATGAAGGCCGTGCCTCACAGGAATGATTGGTGGTGGCATGTTCAGACGAGAGTGCCAGTCTCGGGCCACCATATACCGCCGTTTGTCCAAGTTAGGCAATTTTTGGTTTCGTGCCGCATCCGGGTTCAGGTTACGCCAGATTTTCGGAGTCTCGGCACGAGGTGCAGTGGTTCACGTGTCTGTGATTGATGTGCCAGAGAATAGTGAATGGATCCGTAACCACAGGAAGGTAGTTCTAGATTGAAGTCGCGGTGGTTTCTTCCCTTAAGAATATAATTTGCCGTTTACAGAAATTATTACACTACATCTTAACACTTAAAAACATAAAAACATAAAAGTAAAACTATATTAGTTTTAATATATTATATATAATTATTATTATTTAAACCTTTAGATAAAAGCTTAAAAGCTTTTTAACTTTATATAAGACTAATAATAAGGAAAAAGAAAATAGCATATAAAGGGAGAAAACTAAAATGTAAAGATTTAAGTAACTATATAGATTAATTAAATAAAAAGCAGCTAGATATTTTAAGTAATACTTTAGACAGAACTTAAGCTATAATTATTACTTACTGGTTTATAGACATTAATATTGAGTTAGTTAAGGCACTAGTTAACTCATGACTCGCCAGTCTCTTACTGTTCAGGTCAGAAATCGTTTATACGAATGCAGGCCTTTTACCTCTTTACCTTCTGGTTTAGATTAGAGGTTGTCAAAGAATAAAACTAGATCTGATACCACGTAGCGTAGTTGAGATTTCTTTTTGATTGCTTTTCTGATACGCTGTTCTAATCCCAACGAATGTCGATTATCCGCTTGCTTTTGTTTGGCAGCTGCCTAACCTCTCACAGATAAATACCAGAAGGCCACTTGTGCCATCCTCAATAAGTACACTAATTTATTTCCTTATCTTTTCCCCGCGTTGAGGATTTTATCACCGTGAGATACCTTCTCAGACTAAAACCAAGCCTTTTGCCGAGGCCATTTTTATCAGATCCCGCCAACATTATTAAAGACCATAGATGCAAAAGTCGCAACAAGTCAATCGTCTTTCATGTCACAAGGAGGAGAAGGACCCTGAACCCGAGGTTGGCTGACAAGCTGCATACATGCCCCACACTTTGATCCTGGATCTGAGCATCAAGATGTGATTCTTAATCCTCGGCTTCCCCACTTCTTGCTTGGCCATCCTTTGCGGGATATATCTCAAAGCCTGGGGTAAGCATCCTTTCTGGGGTTTGCTGAACTCCGTTTGAATACCATCAACCAATGCGAGTGACTCTGAGGTACAATTCGCAGAGAACGCCCGGTACGTACATGAAATGGGTTCGTGTGACTTGTGACCATCACACTTGATACTGCAAAGATGTGGAGGCATTCACCTTTCCTTTGTTGGAAGGAATACTGAACATGGTCCTCAAGAAAAGAATAAAGATAGTCCTGATCATTATCACAGTGTATAGTACTTAACTCACTTGGCTTAGAAGTGAATTAATTCAGTTGGGCTTAATGATAAATAGCTCAACTATGTCCAGCAATAGGCTGGCTCTTAACACGTGATAGTAATAAAGGAGCTACACTATACTACAATTATAACAAGCGAGACTACCCAGCCATGTGAATCCCGGATAGCCGATCAAGCCTAGGAATCCAAGCTATGTCAACTAGACAAGAAAGGGAAGGAGAATTATACACTGGACAGCACTGTAAGCATCTTAAGGAATACTGAAGAAGAGCAGTCGTCTATAAAAAGGAGACAGCTATCTAGATATAAGCCTGTATGCTCACACTCCATCTTCCTGTTCTTTAGGCAAAGCGATTGCTTCTAAGGAACACTATACTGTTCTCAGTCTACAAATCTCGCTCTTCACCATGCGTGTCTCATTCATCCTTTCCTTACTCCTGACTGGTGCTACGTCCTTGCCAACAGCGTCGTCAAACAAAAAGAGAGCCGTCGCTGCCCAAGATGTCAACCTACTTGAAGCCCAAGACCTTCTCAATCGCAATGATCTTGAGAATGGCGCTTCTTCCAATTGTCCCTCAGCAATTCTGATCTATGCGCGTGGTAGTACAGAACCTGGCAACCTTGTTCGTTGCATGAGACCCATACACCATATTGTTGAAGCTAATCTAGTTAGGGAATCACGGTTGGACCAATCCTCGTGGAGGCCATGCAGCTCGCTATCCCTGATATCTGGATTCAAGGTGTTGGTGGGCCGTATACGGCTGATCTCGCACCCAACTTCCTTCCTGAGGGGGCCACTGATGCCTCCATCGATGAGGCTAAGAGACTGCTCCAAATGGCCTACGACAAGTGCCCTGATACGGCCGTCGTAACGGCTGGTTATAGGTACTTGATCCCTCGCGTCTATAAGAGTCTCTTTGCTAATTCCGTGAATGAAATAGTCAAGGAACGGTTGTCGTCGGATATGCTCTGAGCGAGCTTGAGGGCGCCGTCCAGAATCAGGTTGTTGGAGCCGCTTTGTTTGGGTATACCAAGAACGAGCAGCTCGGGGGCCGTATCCCGAATTATCCTACTGACAGAACCAAAATCTTCTGTCTGCCTACTGATGTAGTTTGTGATGGGACATTGTTTATACTTCCCGCCCATTTTCTATATGGTGCTGATGCAGCGGTTCCGGGTCCGGAATTCTTGGTTGGACAAATTAACGAGTAGAAGGGTCTGTAGTAGGCTATTGCTGTTCTTTTCTGTGATAGAGGCGAAATAGGTATGAGTAGGAGACGGAGAGATCAGTGATGGGCTTGCAGAAGACAAGGAATCAAGTACGGCAGTGTGCATGAAATTTATTTATGTTCTCTTTCGGCTGCCGTGTATCCATTGCTTACAGCCTAATAGCCGCAAACACTATGTTAGAAAAGCCTGTCCAATGCACCCAGCTGTAGCGTAGTGACCTTAGAACTAGTCTCCTTCTCCATCGCTTCCGTCGCGGGCGCTAATTCTAGCCGCTTTGGTGAGATCGGCTGATCCTCGTGTATACACCAGATCATCTTCTTCGGCTCTCCCATAAGCTTCGACAACTTCATCGCCAACTGCGCCGCCGACCCATCGAACGGTCTCCCGCTCATGTCTCCCCGCCCAGCAACTGCCTGAGTAACTATGTCTGGCTGTGGCTGCACTGTCTTCACTATTCCATCGTACATACCCCGATGCCCTTTCCAAAGCACGGTTTTACTCTCTCCAAACAGAACGTTGAACATCAGCTGCCCCCGGCCAAAAGGAGATGAACATTTGCTTGCAGTCCCATTAATCCAGTTGACGAAAGAGCGCATCCCCGCATCCATAGCTTCACGAGGCATATGGTCGCTGAGCTTGAGGAGGCTGTGTCGCAGCATGAAAGTTACATCAAGAGTACAAGCATACTGGGTTGTTCCTCCGAAATACCACCTTCCTGTATCCATAACTTCCGGTAAAGGAGCAGAGAAGCTACCTGGCAACAGGCAAAGCAGTGAAGGCCAGACATGGACGGAAGCCACTCCAAAGCTAGGATGTGGACGCGCAGGGGCTCCTGGTGGCCCAGTAGTGACGTCAACTTCACCACGAGTTGCTACTTAGCGAAAGTCGAGAGTGAAAAGAGGGATGCCCTCACCACCAGCCACTAGTATCAACTGATTCTCGGGAACTCCAGCTGACCAGAGGGCGGTGTGATCTTTGATACTGGGGGGTCCATGAGGCCCCAATTTGCGGCCTAAGTCCAGATCCTGCCAGACATTGATGACTTGGACGAACATCTGGTGGTATATGTGAATAGGATGCCATGGATTTCGGTGGCTGATTTGTGTGTATGAATTCTTGTAGGCGAGTTAGCTGACCTTAGCTGCTCGCATAGCTGAAATCAGCACTGTTGTCACGTAAAGGTGATACAGGCCGGCCTCACTCTACGGAACTATAGATGCGGAAGGAGTGTCCCTAGGCATAGGAAAGTTTTGCGGGTAATAGATGAGAACCCACGTCGTAGAATATGACAGCACTGTTACTGAATACTGGTTATCCTGGCATAGAACAGCTTGGCATCGGATTACTAGTAGTCAATTGCTACCTATAAAGCTAAGGTTTAGGTTAGCCTTGTGTTGCTATAGTCTTTCTACATGATAGTACTCGCATTAGTCTAGGTTCCCGCGCACTGTTATCGGTATTGCGCCAGATTTTGAGACTGCTTGGTACTTTTAACTCAAGGTATACGACAGGATAGCACCGATATAGGTTACGAGACATATTGAGGCTTGTTTTCATAGTGATTGCCAGACGTTCATGTGTTGATCATGCCTTTGTTCGGTTCTAGAGACTTACCATGTTGCACATTCCTGTAACCAAGGGCTGAACTTGTAACGCCATGCATAATTAGTGGCTTCGTTTAGGCTCGGAGTACTGCTTCACTCCGTCTGCCGAACTGTCGGGGCATCATCGGCTGGACAATGACGCGATACCCCGCCGCATGCCTAGCACTTTGGAGATCGATGCTTAACGCCCCGGCCCCTCCCCCCGCAATATCGCCGCTTAGTCTGACTGAAGCGTGGACCAGACAACTCGCCCTTCGCTCTGTCACTTCACCCTCAGACGAGATCGAGTTCCGAGAATTCTCGGTAGCTTCTGTCGGTAAAAAAGAGCGACTTGAATCAAAGCCTGGACTACTATATAAAGCTCTCAAACTTGAAAGAAGAGGGGTTTTATAAATCATTATTTTGTACATTCACTGCCAATACGTGAAACATTCAGCCCCCCCCTCCTATTCCCCCCCCTGAAACAATGTCTTCCTCATCTCAAGTCCTTCCCCGGGGCATTGGACCTTCGGAACATCGCCAATTCTTTGATGAGCTTGCTAAGGTCGTTGGCGACGAAAATATCTCGCGGGATGCATCAACAGGCGCCTTGATGGGTCCTCATCAGCAGCAGAACTACGGCGATCCTTACGCCCTTGTCAATCAAGATCAGCACTTGCCTAGTGGTGCCGTTCGACCGGCTTCTGTAGACGAGGTACAGCAGGTTCTACGACTGGCAAACCGATTCAAAGTCCCTCTTTGGACGATATCCCGCGGTAGAAATCTTGGGTATGGTGGCTCGGCACCTGCTGTGGCAGGGAGCGTGGTCCTTGACTTGCATCGAATGAACCGCATAGTGGAGGTTAACGAGGCAAATGCGTATGCCATTGTGGAACCAGGCGTCTCTTTCTTTGACCTCTATGAAGAGATAAAACGACGGGATCTCGCTCTCTGGCCATACTGTGCCGCCATCGGATGGGGATCTGTTGTGGGCAACACGCTCGACCACGGCTTCGGTTATACTCCTGACGGCGTGCACACAGAGGCGCAGTGCGGTATGGAGGTTGTGCTTCCTACAGGCGAGCTACTGCGTACTGGAATGGGCGCTATGACTGATAGTCGGCTGTTCCCTCTCTACAAAGCGTGAGTCTTATTCCTGGGCCGGGGTGCTGGTATGACCTGGTATATACACCGAGCTGAGCATTCTCTAGCGGATTTGGGCCAAGCGTAGATGGTCTTTTCTACCAATCAAATCTAGGTCGGTCTTTCCGGTTTCAAATTGGCGGCATGGCATCCATGCGAGTATACTAAATCACCCGTCAGGCGTGGTAACTAAACTAGGCATTCATATCACCCCGGCACCCGAGGCGTACACTGCTTGTGAGCTGAGCGCGACAAACGAGAGAGATCTCCCACAACTTGTAGAGCTCCTTGCGAATCTTCAACGACGGGGGGTGCTCACCAATCACCCCTCCATTTCTAATGTTTTCCGCCAGGCTATTTTGTCCCCGGACGATGCTGTCAAAGCAAAGCTGGCGCCACATTTTGGTCCTGGCAAGGCAGTTCCGGAGAGCGTTTTGGACGAGCTTAAGTCTAGTCATGGCTGGGGATTCTGGAAAGCCGAGTTCGGTCTCCAAGGCGATGCGGATGTGGTGCCGGCCCTGGAGAGTTCACTGCGTCGAGCCATCGCAAAGCTCCCTGGAGCCCAGCTTGAAGTAAAGCATTTTAGTGGTATCCCAGGCACGTTCCTTCGAGGAGACGAGGTCAAAACCAAGTCTGTCCCCCATATTGGCGTTCCGACACTGGAGCCGCTGTCCCTGATGGACTACCGCCTGGCAGCCGGAAGCGGCCACACAGACTTCGCCCCAGTCGTCCCTACCTCAGGCCCAGGATTGCTAGAATGGTACCTAGCAGCGAAGGAGATGGTCTCTGCAGCAAAGCTGGACTTCTTCGCCGGTTTCCACGCTTACTCTCGGTACATCATTCCGATCGTCTTGGTTGTGTATGCTCCTGAGGAGAAGCAGCGGGCAAACGAACTCTGCTAGAAACTCATTGATGATGCTGTCCGTCGTGGACTCACCACATATCGAACTCACGTTGAATTCATGGATCAAATCAGAGGTCACTTCTCATTCAACGGACATGCCCTTGCCAAGCTCATTGATAGCTTCAAGGCCACGATGGATCCCAATGGGATTTTGTCACCTGGCAAATCGGGAATTGGGGGAACCAAGTAGAAGTGATAGTGCAAAGACTCATATTTATAAATTCATAAAGTCCAAGTCTTTATTTCTTCATCGCAGTTACATTTCCTTGCCATGTTGTCATTGAAATCCATATAAGGCATTGTATTCAGCCATTGAACCCTGACTACCAAGATTAAAGGCTAAGCAATCGACGTGAAAAGCATTTGACTTTGCTTTCCGGCAGCCACCTATATTCACGTATCAAAGCCCCAACCGATCTGATCACTCGACGCCCCAGCAATACGCATCAGACTCCTCGCACCGCTGACAGCATTAAATCGTCCGCCGTGGAAGGCAGCAGCAGCGACTCCCATAGCAGCTCTCGTATCAACACCCTCGTTTCTGGTGTTCGTATCTCCCCTCTCTAGAACCTGATTCAAAAAAGCATCACCTGCCAAGCCCTCATATCGGTCTAGACAAAGCTGCTTGATTGCGGGTCCATACAAGTCCACCCATTGCTGCTCACTAACAGTTGTATAGCGCTTCTGGCCGTTTGCATCAGTCAGAGAGAATGGCCATTCGGCGCTGACGACTTGGTATCGCTTTGTGATGAAGAAGAGGATCGGCCATGAGAAGATCCAGAGGAACGTGAGGTAGAAGATCCAGCAGATCCAGGTCGTCAGGCGCCACGTGTTTAGACGGTTGGACGAGTAAATGTCGACTGCTCGGTCGGCTACCGGGAATTCGATGGTGAGGTTTCCTTTGTAGTTGGAGCTTCGGACATAGTTTGTGAGACTATTGCGGAAGAGGGTCTCATCGATGCCGGTGACTGTTCTAGTCAAACGGAACCTGGAACTCATTAGAAAGGAACTCGAGCCAAGGGGTGAAACGTACACTTTGGTGCCGGCTGCTTTAGCGCAGTAGCGGTGACACCATTCCTTCAAGGTCGGTTTCGCATGACCAACTTCAATATCACCTTTCACGCCGTCCTGGCGTTTCTTCAACACCGTGCCGCGATATGTCTTCTCACCACTCTCAACAGTCTTGAGCGTCGAGTTGCCAAGAGTGTTTACGATGAAATTGGGATACAGATAATTCTGCAAATTCACCATGATGCGAAAGTCAGTGACCTCCTCACGCTTGCTCTTGCCGTCGCTATCGCGCTTGGTTTCCTTGTGAGTTCCGGTAATGTTGATATACGGCGAAGGAGGAAACCTTGCCATGGTTCTGACCCATTTCTCGAGAAATGCTGGATCTGCGTCGGAGCGGGGATCGCGCACGGCGTTCACTTCGTTACCGATACGAGTGCGCTTTTGACCGATGCGGTTGGAGGCGAAGGCGATGTGAGACTCGGGCTGGGTGACGCCTGTTTGAAGAAGTTCTTCTTCAACATCAGCTCTGTCGATACCAGCCATCGTTGGAGTGCTTGACTCTATAGTCGGCGTATCATTGTATGCAGGCGGTGGTGCGCCATCGCCGTTGAGAACGTCGTCCTCTACGTGAGCGTATGAGGGTTCCCCCGCAGTCGTGTGTAGTGAGACGGCATCAGGGTCATCCCGATAAGGCTTGGGCGAAGGAGGATTACCCATCGTCGCGAGGATG